>VNJU01001682.1:0-280166 GCA_008042675.1 Drosophila seguyi
ACAGCTGAAAACGCCTCCTCAATCTCCGGACCTCAATCCAATAGAGCACTTGTGGGACCTACTTGAGCGCAGAATCAGGAAACACAAGATTACATCAAAAACAATGCTTAAGGAGGTTATACTGCAGGAATGGGCTAAAATTACGCCCAGGGACACCCAAAAACTAGTGGATTCTATGCCAAGACGTCTGAGGGAGGTTCTCCATAGAGATGGCTATCCAACTAGCTATTAAAGCCTTGCTAGCAAGTTTTTGATACATGTGTATCCAGACTTTTGTGGATGCACATTCTTGAATACCTTTGCTAAAAATGTCATTACAAGTAAAATATTCGACGGAAAATTAAAAAAAAATATGCATTTGAAAGACATTTTCCCAGTTCATAAAATGGTGGAAAAATAATATTGGTATGTATAATACTTTCTGAGAAATTCAACGTCAAAGTCAGAAATGATGGTTTTTTTCAGCTGTACGCAGAGATATGTGAGCAAGTGTAACTTATGTTTACTTTGGGTTTTGGGTGTAGCATTCGAGACACTCTCCATTCTGCTGATTTCCGTTGATATTTGATATGTTGAACAGTATGAAAGTTAACACATAAATAAATGTCGACAATTCTTTTTCTTATTATACATGCAAGCGCTTTTCGGGATTGAACAAATTTTCATTTCTTTTGACGCGAAGCAGCCAACGTTAAATATAAGTGTTGCGTAACGTGAATATTGTCAAGGCTACAACGATTTTTGCAGAAGCCCCATGTACACGGATTACCTGTGAAAATAAAAAAATAAACAAGAATTTAAAGATATAAATAAAATTAAATAGAAGTCCTGTTTAAAGTTTTTTCATGTTTATTGAACTGATATACCTTTACATAGTGCGTATGTAACCCTAGGTAAGAATTTAATCCAGCTTCGTCAACGAAAGCTGGGTATGTATAGAGCAGTATGGAGGACCCCTCACATTGTTTTGTTTGTTATTCTTATTGTTATTGTTTGGTCACCTTTAAAAAAGTGGAATGAGCTCCACAAAAGGCACACTGACGAGCGTCCATCAGAAATATCACCTAAAAAATTGCGAAGACCAAATAATAATTAATTAATTAACACATGCATATATTTAAAAACATATATGTAGTATGTATGTATGTATGGAAATGCATGCCAGTAATATACTTACTTCTGGATGTTTTGGGCAGGGCTGCGAAAGGCGTCCCACAAAGGATTGATTGCAGCGGCTGCAGACGATCAGCTCGTCGCGCTTACGCTCACAAATACAAAGCTTCTGAACGCGATTAGCTTTGAGATTGTAGTTGGAAAAGTTGTGAATCTTCTGAAACTCCATTTTTTCTGTAATGCGCGAGAAGCTAAATCTTGTTGTAGGGTTGGCGATAATATATAAAGATAAAATATCATTATATTTATATCGCGATCTTTTCGCTCAATCGCTTTTGTATCGATAGTGGCTGAGGCAATTATCGATTGCCGCCCCCATATTTCTGTATCGATATTATGGCTTGTCAAACCTTCACGATACAAAATTTAAGTTTAATTAAAATAAACTGATCTTTTGAGCAGCATTTTAATCTTAATGATTTTCTGAATTGCATTATATTGGTATCAATTAATCAACGGCTCTACAGATCAAATGTTTTGTGTAGCATCTATTAACACAGGAAATAAACGCAAATATTTTGTACATATTCTTGTAACTCGATATCTTGTATCATTTGGTTTTTAATTAAATTTGTTATATGGTTAACTCCTAACTCTGCTTTTTAGTTCAATTCTAAATCGTCAATATTCTAATTTATTAAATAAAAACCAATTAGAGTATATCCCTGCGGCACTTGCGTAACTGCTTGCGCAATAGAATGGCATCGATTTCGGCTTGCTTCCTTTTTTCCTCCTCCTCTATGTTTCTCCGTATTGTTTCCGCCTCATTATTGGCCTTCTCCGAGATAAAGTGAACCTCTGGCAGGTAGTCCAAAATTCCCTTTCTTATTAGGTACTGATAATTCATGGAGATCGTGTACTTAATGTCCTGCCCCGTCACCTGGCTGAGCTCCTGCCAGTGGATATACATCCAGTTTTCGTTTCGTAGGTCCTGTATGCTGTTGTACACTGGGATAAAATCGTCGATTTTCTGAATAAACACATGCGCGACTTCCATTATCTCTGGTTTTTCATTGAATACTTTCAAGGACTCAACCAGCTCATCGCGCAGTTTCATGAGATTGTTCCAGACCTCGTCAAGCTCAATCTGGGCTATGGGGTTGCCCTCGGTGGCATCTTGGAGCTTTAGGAAGTTTGCACAGGCGTACCACAAATCTTTGTACGGGGTAAAGCTCTTAACAATGCTTTCCAAAAACTCCACGGAGAGTGGTTCGAGTTCGAACAGCTCTTGGCGATATTGTAAAGTCTGGCTGACTTTTTCAAGTTCCTTAATCAATGCCCAAGTCTTTTTAATGTCCACAGATGTCTCTTGAGCGCGATTCGTATTGAAGGCCAAGGAGTAGGCTTGCACCTCGTCGTTCAGCGATTCCAAACGCTCCTCGAACGCTTGACACTCGCTACTGTGCAGTCGCAAGAACTCTTCTATATCAACTTTCTGCTCCTCTTTGAGTGTTGACAGCCGCACCAGTATCTGATGCGGCCAGGCAAATGCCTTCCATTTCATGACAAACTGGTGGTCACTTAGATTATAAAAGAAGCTGTCCAACAGATCGTATTCAAGCCACATGACCTGTATATCCGCCTTGAGTTCCTCCACCAAGTCCGGCACCTGCAGGCCAAAGTCACGGATTTCGTACAGGTGCTCAATGCTGTTTGGTCTCTCGTTAATTTTTCGATACATATCCGCGCAGCGTTCCAAGATGGCGTCATTCGTCTCATACATCCGATCCAAATAGTACTCAAAGATCCTTCTCACAATATCTATGCGTTTCTTGATCATATACTGTTTCATTATGTCCACGTTTATGTAGAATGGTCCGATGGTTATAAATGCCGGCAGGATGACGCGGACCTCCTCCTTCAAGCGCTTGTGCTCCAGTATGTCCCACTTCACCTCGGACGACGGCTTATGAGCCTCGGCATATTCCGCCATATACTGGTTAATGTTCAACAGATAAAAGTCGATGAATCTTTCGTAGAGCCGCGCATAGGCCTTCAGTGGCAGCACAGCTTTTGAGTAGCACCTCATCATTAAGTCATTCTCGCGCAGGTACATGTCTTCTATCAGCTCGACCGTCAGAATATACAAGTTTGGGGCGTATTTAAGGAAAGTCATAACAAACGAGTCTATTAACTTGACACCGGACGACTTTTCCAGGCACCTCTTGAATATGTCCATTAGCGCCGGCTGAAACTCATCCGGATCGGTGGAGTAGAACACTTTACGATCTTCGTTTATGCCCAAAGTCATAGCGAATACCGGCTTATGGTAGGGAAATTCAGTTTCGATATAGTCGTTGGTCCATTTGTAGTTGGGCTTAAGGTTAAGGAACTGCAAGCAGGGATCACACACAAAGTGCGAGAAGTTGAGCAGCGAAGTTTCGAGAAGCACCTGCATGGACTCCTGCATGCGGAACTTGACCTGCAATATAAACCTTGAGATTTTGCACATTAGATAGACCGTCCAGGTGTTCAGCGATATATCCAGCCATCCCTTGCCCAGGGCTCGGAGTACCACCGTTATGCAGCTGGTGAGCTGTTGCGGCCAGTTAAACTTAAGGAACGTGGCCACGTTGTCACTATGCGCCTCCTGGGCCTGCAGGAAGTCGACCAGGGCCAACGGCTTACTAAAAGTGCAGATGAAGATGGAGAGCGTCTCAATATACTGACACTCTATGTTCACGCCGGCCATGGCCTCAATGCCGCCCAGGCAGTAGAATAGGGACGCCTTCAGGAAGTCGTAACGCTTTTCCGGCATGGTAATTCCAAGAGCTTTCAGCTTTTCGCGCTCCTTGCCAGACACATCTACGGTGAAGGAGCGGGGCAGGAACTCCTTGAGGTTAATATTACGGAATTGCGGGAACTCCTTGGGCATCTTTAGGATAAACTGCTCCAGTTCGTAGAGTGCCATCAAGCGCTCAAATACCAGGTTTACCTCCGAGCGCAAGCGTCTCTTGCATTGCTCCGACACAGTGGCCGCCTGCAGCACCCGTTCGATGGGCTTGAAGCTATAGAAGACCGTGGATTCAATGTCTTCGTGAAGCACACAGTCGACAATCAGCTCCATCAACATAAGTTGCTCTCCCTTGTGCCGTTCGTGGACTGCGGCCTGGAGGCGACTTATAAACTTGTACGGGTCCTCGGCCAAAAACATAAACTGCAGCTTTGGGACCGAATAGGTGCAGCCGTCCTCGAGGGAGAGCAGCGTCCAGAGATCAGTATCTTCATTGTGGGCGGTAACCGCCGCCATAACCCACTGGCAGTTTACCAGACTCTGATTGAAGGGCAGGAAGGCCTTCGCTGGCAGCGGATAGTGAGCATCTCCGACGACGCCAAGATCAAACCAAGCTTTTGGGGAGTTAATATCAAAGTTGCTGTCATCGAAGTAGCTCAGGGGAAACTTGTGCGGGAAGGCAAACTCCGACATCACATTGTACTGCTCCTCCGTGGGCTGCAGCACGTCGTTGGGGAGTCCCGCCTTGGCCAGCTCCTCCTCCAAATTGATCTTCTGATACTGACGCCGCCGTCGGTCCACCTCCACGTCCTTGGGCAGGTGGCGCTTGGGCACGTACCGGGTCTGGATTACCTTCGGCAGAATTGTGGGCAATGGAAAACGATGTGGCTTGCCAGCCTTATCCATAAGCGTCAGCCAGCGCTGTGCCTCTTGGATGGGATAGAAGACGTCGGTGAGCTGATTTCTTGGAATATACAGCTCCTGGAAGTTCATCACAGCCGTTCCTGGGCGTGGCGGCATAATGCATATGGTTTTGTCGCCTTCCTGCTTAATATTTAGCTCATCGAAGCCTGTGAAGATTATTGATACGCTGCTGGCGTTCTCTTCACTTACTACTTCTTCATTAATTTTCTTATATGAGGAATTTTCCGAATCCATTTCGTGGTTTATACTTTGGTTTTACTTCGGAGTCTTCGGTGTGTTTGTTGTGGCGTTATTCCCAGAGTGTTCTGTTCCCAAATCAAATTTGTACAAATATTTATATACAAAAAAACATAAGAAACTGGTATATAAACTCTGTAGTAGCATCAAGCAAAACTGAATTTATTATGTTATAATCAGAATTGTTAATCGTTAAACATCAATAAAATGTATAAAAAACATATTCTTGAATTTAGCGTTATGAATGGGTGAGCAACATGGATAACGGTTTTAAAATCGGTTCGTGTCTGTGCTTTTATTTCAAATTTCAAGCAGCATCGAACTTTCCGCCATTTCCAGTGTGGCCAAATTAGCAAACTGGCGAAAATATCAACCGTAATTATTTACCTTTCAGTATTTTAGATACAGGTCACACCGCCACATTTATGCGACGAGCGCTAGAAATGCAAACTCGGACGCTCGTCGTTCAACTGGCTCGTTGGTCTAGAGGTATGATTCTCGCTTCGGGTGCGAGAGGTCCCGGGTTCAATTCCCGGACGAGCCCAAGTGGATTTGAAATTAATTTTTTTGCTTTTCTCTTTTTAAATGATATTTTTAGGAAACTTAAATTTATATAGTCGTATGAGAAATATCTTTCTATTAAAAATGCAATTATTTTGAATAAATGTATTTTGCTCTTAATTATGGGAAATAATGCTTCTGATCTTCGTTTATTTAAATCGAATCAGTTGATTTTCGTATTGCTCCAAGAAATTTGATCAAGAATTATATTCCCATACCAATTAAAAAAAAAAATATTATTAATAATACCTATAAAAGTAAAGCAAATAATTTAATAAGAGATTTCGGTAAAACTCTAGTAAAACTTTTAAAACAAATACAAGTATTTTTTGTTTTGTCGTAAGTTAAATAATTAAGACTTGGCTGAGTGGCTAAATGCACTTGTTTTGAGCTTGTTTTATATCCCTGGCTCTCCAATATAATGTACATGCGTAAGCAAACATGTTTTTTGTTTTGTTTTTTGTAGCATTTGTTTAGTTGTTTTTTTTTTAGTATTATGTTTTAAAGTACTTAGAACAATAAACGGGTTCGTATCCCACATAAATTGATCGGAGTGTTTAAATTACAATTCAGAATAATAATTTCGTTTTCGTTTTCTCTATTGTTCCAATGCTTTTGAGTATATGTGAAAGGAATACCCAACTCTATGATTTCTTGTTTAGTTATGATTACTTAATTTTTAAGCGCTGCCGCGGACTTGTCGGTTTTTTTCTTTTTTTTGTGTTTATGTTTTTCGGTTTGCAGGGATTTTTGTGTTTATGTGTTCATGAGGGATAAACAGTCTCTTTATGGATGTCCACGTCCAATGCCTCACTCGTATTCCAGTACGTTTTTATGGTAGAACAATAAATAACTGAAAGTAAATAAAAACCATTTAGTTGACTTTAAAATTAATTATGAATTATAGAAAAATGTATGAAATCAGCTAAATATCACCCAAAACTTACCCCTCGCTATCCAGCACCTGCTTTAGCGATGCCATCGTTATCACATGGTCGTCGCACTTAACCCACGTGTCCTTCTGATGCCGCACGTATGCCGTATAGTGTCCCGTATCGATGGTGCCCACATGGTTGACAACGGCGTACAAAGAGAACCGGAAGTCGCCATAGGCATTCTTCTTCTCGGACATGAAAGGCGTCATATCGAACTCGACGGGAAATTGGATAAACGAGGATATCTTGCGATCGATCAGAGCCGAGTGCTCAAAGCGCTTCAAATGGAAGGAAACAACGCTGGGCAGAGTGCGCAAACTGAACTGTTTGGTGGACTCCTGGTAGGATTTGCATGTGGAACACTTGATTTTCGCCGCCGAACCAAGATGCTCGGCTCGCGTATACCGCTCCAGGCAGTCGATTAAAGTTTTTGGGGTAACGCCACCATGCGTTGTCGTTTCCCCCAAATCCAATGAAATATCCCAAAAGGGATCAAATGTGGTAGACACTCCATTGCAAGCTTGACAAACGACATCGCTCTGGAGCATGCCCGTGAAGATCTGATCGATGATGCAATTGCATTGGCCATAACAATGCGAGCTGCTCGAACTGCTCGAATTGGTACCTCCGCTGCCGGAACTCGAACTGGAACTCTTGCTCTCGTGTTCAGCTTTGGCTTTAACGCAGTGGCGATGCAGCACATCCAATGTGGCGATGAAGAACTCGTGTGCATCCTGCTGTTCGTAGCCGGCGAGGTGCTTGGCATGGTTCCAAATTAAATGCAGCAGGCGGTGCAGCGACAATGGCGAACGAGAGCCCGAATAGAACTCCTATGGGGGATAGAGAACATGAAATAAGTGAGTAATTGATTTAGATTTTGCTCTAGATGGTTTTAATCTTATGAATATCTCACCTGGAAGAGTCGCGACACTTCACAGACAAGACATTTGTGCGAGGACTTGCTACCGCAATCATGGCGATCAGACATGAAATAATCACTCAACAGAGGGGTATGCACCAAAGCCTAAAAACAGGAATATCTTTGATTATTTGTATGCATTCTTTATCCTGCAATCTGGACTGACCTGAACAATACAATTCATAAAGCAGGTGGCCCCCAAATTAAGCAATCCCCTCAATCCGATCGTTTGATTCGGTCTAACCAATCTCCGCCTGGCATTGGCTAGCAGGAGATTCGTCTCTTTGGCAGTGGGTATCCACGGCTGCCATCCGAGACTCTTCTGCAGATCCTTGGCCTCCAGCTTGCGATTGATCAGCGCATATTCCCGGCTCCTCGCGTCGTAGATGAAATCCCTACAGGCATAGCAATACAGTGTTCCGTGGGATAACTCCAGTGCCACGTTGTGCTTCTTTGATCGCAGATGACTTGTGATATGGGCACCACGACATCCGAAGTAGATGCAGTGCAGGCAAGCGTACAACTGGATGCCATAGCTGCCGCACTCGAAGCAATTGCAGTGAATCGCCTGTAGGTTAAGAAAAGCAGGGCATTAATAAAAGCTAATACATATTTTAAAAGAATAATAATAAATTTGTATTAAACTTTAGCAGTCCCTCTATTATTTGTTTAAAATAATATTTGTTAATCACAGTCAAAGAGATACAAGATTCAAACCAAATTCCCACAATATAAATAATGTAAATTTTTGTACACTATTATCTCTAGTAAATTAAAAATGATTTCATATTATCCAAAGACTGATTTTGTAATCATAAAATGCCAAGTGACCGTCGTCAGCTTATTATGTTCATATTTCAGCTTTACGATTGGGTCAGTGACCTTAAATGTGACTGAGTCACGATTATGCAAACTGTATCACCAACATTTTTGGTAATAAGTTTCAATTTGTAATTTTCGTCAGCTCTATGGAACTTAATTTAAAAATAATGTCAACAAATATATACAACAAACATTACGTTTTTATTCTGTTACTACTGTCACTACTGTGTCAGTGACCTTTTGTCGTGACTGATTCACACGCATGCAAATGTTTGCACATCTCTAAATTTCACTGTTACTCACTCACACTTTTCTCACCTTTGCACTCCCTTTCTCTAACTACATAATACTCTCTCCCAGTCCTTTTTGCTCTCGGGCCAATTTTCCCACACCCACTCCATCTCCCCCTCTTTCGATGAATCTCACTAGTGTTGGCAATTTAGCTATTTTCTAGCATTTTTAATGTTAATCTAGATATTTGACAATATTTCGATTTCAAGATATCACAAACACCTAGGCACATTCGCGAATTTATCCATTTTATCACATGAGGAGCAGGCAACACAGATTCTCACCTTCTTCTCGCGCGCATCTCTGTTGACGCAGGCAGCAAAATAGGCGTCGATGACCCGGAATGTATCGTAGCTGTGCTCCTTCACGTAGCTCTGATAATGCCGGCAGCCCGTCTCTGACATGACCTCGCCGCGACTTCGTCCCGACTGATCGCTGTCAAGTTCAATAGCAAGTTTTTGCACTGTGCGCAGGCAGTTTGTCAAATGTAAATGTGTGGCGTCCCCACCGCCACGCCCACTTTTAGCCCACCGGCCGGCAGCTGTTGTTGTCGCTGTTTTGTTCTCGGCCGTTCCCCGGCCCGTTTCCGTGCCCACCGCCGGCCGTTTGTTGTTGCTGCTATCAACACTATTTTCTTTTGTTTTCGTTCGTTTCGCTGGCTGCGATTGCACGAATGCCTTGTCACACTTTCGCTGTTTTCGCCGAATTTTGGCCACTTTTGCGGTTTATCGGGGGATATTTTAGTTATTCGCTTTTAATTTCTGTGATTTTCGCTTCGTTTTTTGTTTCTGTTTCGGTTTCAGCTGGAAAAACATCGATGTTGTTATCGGTGCTATCGATACAACATTCTAATTAGATTAGATAAAAATATTACGGAAAATAAAAATAATCTGTGGATTTTAACTGTTCCACCAAACGGACACACTACCAATTCAAATTACCGTCGAAATGTTTATTTCAATGGCTAATTAAGGTACTTGTGTTAAATTAAATCAATATTTTTAAAATGATTAAAATTCACAATTATTATTACATTTAAAATAAAAATCAAAGTATTTATTCACTTGACCTCTTAAAATAAACTTTGAGATAATAGTTTTTATAAAAGTCTTAAATAATAAAAAAAATTGTAAGTTTTGTTAATAAACATTAGTTTAACAAATTAGTCCGTGCTTAGGCGCGTCCTGCGGTCAGATATAAATTTCCAAGCTTTGTAGAAAGCTATTTCGGACTTACAAAAAGTGGCAGCGACATATTAACGGCTCAAAAGATTATAATTAATTTATAAATAATAATAATAATAATCATTAATTTATATAAAATATAAAATTTTTAAATAATATAAATACTTACACATCATGAATTTGTCCATCTTAAAATAAAAAAAATAGAACAAAAATCTGCATACTACGTACCTTTTCTTTGCTTTTCCTCTTGATAGTGACGGCACAGCAACATCGATGATTTAGAAAATTCGAAAAACATCGATGCATCGATGTTTTCATCGATGATTTTGCACCTCTATTAATTTGACGGATTTGTTTTTGTTTTTCCTAATTAGCTTCGCGCACCGGTGGCTATGAAATTATTTGCTTACCTGGTGATTTTGGCGGTGTTATTGGGCCCATTGGATGCCACGTCCTCTCCCACGACCATCAGAGAGTGTCCCGGCCGGAGTGTGCCCCAGATCCGAGCGGAGGCGGCGGAATACGAGATCTCCCTGCTCTTCTACTACGTGTCCTGGGCAAGTGAGGCACGGCAGGCGCGAATTGTTTATAATGGCCTTGCCCACTACTACCAAGAGTTTGCCTTCTTCGGGGCAATCGATTGCTGGCACCTGCTCTGCAACTGCAGCCGCACCCTGCATCCTGCTCCCGGAGTCGTGGGCGCCGGCGGTTATCCGGAAAAGTGGCCAACGCTGGTGGTGCGTTACGGCCAAAAGCAGATGCTGCAGTATCACGGCGTGTGGCACTTCGAGGACCTCGCCCGCTTCATGAATTACCTCATACAACCGATAGATCGGGCGCACAGCAGCCAGGATCTGGCGGCCATCAGGAAGCACTCGGATGCCGTGGTGCTGGGCTTGCTGGAGTCGCCGGATCATATGGAGTACAAGCGTTACCTGGGAGCCGCCATTCGTTGGCTGGAGCTGGATCCGGAAAGGAACATCCGCTTCACCGTGAATTTCGGCCGTAGTGCCAAGAAGATGCTGAAGGCTCCGGACACGGCACTACCCCAGTTAGTAGTCATCGACAGCCGGAATGGGGTGCACACGTTCAACAGTTCAGTGTCCGGCGACTGGAAGACACTGGATATCCTGCGCTGGGTGCGCCGCACTCTTAAAAACATGTCGCTCTTCTCAAACGGCTACGGCACGCCTATGACCATTGCCATGAAGGCACGTCACGTTCCCGTGCTGGCCATGGGCGTGCGGATGAGTCAGATGCCGTTGGTCATGGGCGATGAGATAGCCGCAGCCCAAAGGAAGCAGGCGGAGGCCTGTGAGGGTTACTGGAACAAAGTAGAGCAGCACTCGGAGGATTCATACTCGCTGCTCCAAGTGCCAAACGAGTTGTATTGGGAAACGGAGCGGGGCGATCGCTGCTATCCCGCTTGGCGCCGAACTAGAGCCACACTGGCCAACTACTATCGGATCAACAGGTACCTGAAGCACCTGTGGACGCAGTACACCCACCAGAGCCACCTGAGCAAGCCTCTTGTGCCCCACCTGATAAACCTGCACTCAAGAAACCTGTGTCTGGCCCACTCCAGTCACGGGACGCCGGCCATGAAGATCGGTATTGCCAAGATGGTCACCAAGTACGGCCAACTGATTTGGCAGCACTCAGCGGAACAGGCCTCCCACAATCGCTCGTTGGGCGTGGTGATCTTTGACTCGGTGAGATATCGGGACTACCTGGTACAGCTGGGCATCCAGCATCAGCACCAGCACATACAGGTCTTCATCGTGGACGCGGCGGAGGAGTCGCTGTACGTGATGCCGCAGCAACAGCAGCATCCCTCCTTCTCGTATGTGGCCCTCAAGGACTTCATACGACAGTTCTATGCACGAACTTTGCCAAGAATTCACAAGAACGCGGTGCCATCGATAAATTCCGAATTCAACCGCATCTACAACCGGCAAATGCTGTTGCATGCACTCCATCTACCGAATGCCACCAATGTGGTCTTCATGTATCGTCCAGACTGCGCCTTATCCGCGGTATTATCTCAGGCCTTCCTGCAGGTTTCGGCTCTTCTCAGCAGCCCCGAGGTGCACTTCGTCCGCTTCGACAGCCAGAACAACGATCTACCCTGGGAGCTGGCCATGCCGATCTCCCCCTCGCTGATCGTGTTCCCGCAAAAACAACCCACCGAGTCGGTGGTATTCCCCTCCGACGTGCGAATAGATGTGCAAAGCGTCTTCGCCTTCGTTATTGCCCAACTGGAGCCGGAGCAGCAGCTACGCTCGGTCCTAACCAGCTGCCGACGGCGGACACGAAACGTGCGTAGCTGTCTGGACTTTGCACGCAACCTGGTAATGCAGCACGTGAGCCAGTACCTCAAGTACTGGGAGATCTACGAGCGGGAGCGGAACGTCATTCTCTCCCATCTGAGGGATTTCAACAACCTGCACATGGCTATCGAGAGCAGCATACGGTTATAGCGATATCCGAACGATTTAGCACCCTCCTAGCTAGTACTTAGTGCTGATAATTATTCCAGGGTAGGCAGCGCTGCCTGCCCGCCCGCTCCTCATCTGTAGCCAGTAAGCCCAAAGTTGTCTCTTGTTAAGGTATTTATCACCCGTAGCGGTAACTATTAACAAATAATAAATTATGTAGAGGTTGGCCTCTAAATTCTAAACAAAACTACAGAAAATGCAAGCAAAGCTACAAGTATTAAAATGTTGGATCGCACTACCACTGCTCTAAAGAGTTGAGGATACAGTCATCGTGTTGATGGCATTGTTCCGTCTCCCTTTTTATAAGTTTGTTTATTTAACTATGCAACGAAGCCCAGAACATTCTTGGAAATGCCTTTGGAAATCAAACTTTTGCGTGTATAAGCTTTATTTTTCATCTGTCAATCCAGCGAATTGAACTCCGATTTATTGAAAAAAACAGAAAGTGAATGCGCATGCATTTGCATTTGCAACTGCTTAAAATAATTATTTTACATTAAACAAAGAGCTGCAAGCAAGATAATTAGGATTGACTTTAGCCAGTTTAAGTTTATCGAGAAGATGCAAAGATCCAACTCTACACTTCTTCAGTTGTTCCTGATTCATGCGAGTTAGGACGTTGTGTTCATTTTCCAAATAGTATGGCAGTCGGCCGCTCTGAAGGTGTTCCACCAAACGGCTCCACATCTCCAACAGGAGAGTGCCCAGGTCCCGCTGCCAGTCCACTTTCTCGATCTGATGGAGCAGCACCGTCTTTAGCATGTAGCTGGAGAGGTGGGGCAACTTCTGGACATGAGCGTCCCGCAGTCCCTTCATCAGGCGCAGAACATTCTTCAAATTTTCCGAATTCTTCATCATCTCCCGCTCCCAGTGAGGAGCAATCGCCATAAAGCTGATCTTTCCCTTTGGCTTTTTCGGCTTGGTCTGCGGAATGGCGAACCATGGCCATTCCTGGCGCACCTTTTCAGTGACCGGCGGGAGGGGCAAAGGCCATTCGGCTCCGGTAAACTCGAAAGCCGGCACCAAATCGAACTTGATGGTGCGGAGAGCACCTACTGCTTCAATGGTGTGGGCACACCCGTATCCCTCCAGGGTATAGCTCAGACTGTAAGTCTGCCGGCTAGAGCTGGTAAAGCTACATACCGGATTGAATACCTTGTGGAAGACGTCGCGTAGCCAACTTTGGAGCTTTAGGCGATGAATGCGGCCGCAGGAGGTCATTATGAAGGGGGCATTTAGATAGATAAACGCTGAATTGTCACGTTCCGGGCTGATATTTTGTGGGATCTTTAGTTTCATGTGCATATCGAATTCATCGGGAGTATTAAGCTTGACGCGATCCAAGTAGCTTCCTAAAATTAAATGGTTTTATGTTGATCTTAATATTTTCTGCCCTTTAGTTCATAAATGCTCATTGGTCAAAGTTGTAGCAAAGTGCTAGATTTTTACTGAAAAGTGTTTTATTGGTCAAAGTTAAATAAAAATAATTTATTTTGATAATGTAACTTTAACGGAAATAGATTATATATGGCTTGTCACAGATTAGATACATAAACTTGACCAGCAATAGTGAGTCAATCATTACAAGACTTATAGCTTGTAACTCATATATATATATAATATTTAGTAGTAACAATACTATTACTACGCTGACTTTACTAGAATTTTAATATTAAGAATAATATTGAATTTTTCCTTTTTTAATTACTTACCGCCTAAGCTGAGCCCGTTGAAAACTTCACGGAAAGTTTTATCTGCTTTTTTAAGTTCCTCAATCACAAAATTCTGTATTTCCACTGCATCTTTTGTATAGACAGCACGATCTTCATCAGAAATTAGCAATTTCTCCAAAACCTTTTGTAAATGACCAGCGAAGCTCATGATTATACGGAGTTAACACTTGACCTCCTCACTGTAAGCTTGTCAGTTCTAATAAACTTGCCCGTCTGTGGGTTTTCCCTTTTTATACATTTCATACAAAATTCACCACATCTTTTAAAACTCTTTTAATATGATTTACCATATGTTGAATTTTATTTTTAAAATAAAAAATTTGTTAACATGTTTAGGCAACTATCCACTAAAGTAAAGGATGTGATTTGCAGGATTGCTAAATGAAGAAGGCTGTATTTCTGTACTTTCAACTCTAATGGCAGATATGCGACTAAAAACCATATTTTTGGTTGTTATCAAATCCAATGCCATCGGGTTGTTTACCAACACTGTCACAGAGATGGCGCAGTCTCAGCTGCTAGAATGTCTCGAAATTCGGAAAAAATAAATCTCATTGACGAGAGGACCTACAAAAAGATTCAGGAAAATGATGATGTACCCAAGATTACTCCGCGGAGCTCCAAGTACAAAAACCAACACAGAAAAGCGGAGCAGCAGCCGACGCTCCTGGACTTTGTGGTTAAGCCGCGACAGACGCAGAAGCAAATCAAGGCCCGGAAGCTGAGGAAGCGGCCGCATCTAACCATAACAAAGTCTTCCTATGTTGCACCCAAAGCCAAAGGCAAGACGCGACTGGTGCCCAAGAAGAAGGTAACCAGGCTAAAGAAGTCCATACGCAGGTTTCGCGCCTTGAAAAAGGCTGATGGGGACGCTGAAGAGATCTCTCGGGAGGAGCATTCTGAGAAGTCCTCCTTGTTGGAGGTACAATTGCAAAAGCTATCCCTAGATGAAATCAAAGAAGCTTCAGTAGAGCCGAAGGAAGTGCACTCCATACATTCCCGACGATTCAGAAGGTTTGTTGCTATCTAATCCTATCACAAACATCTAATGTTTCGAATCTCTCTCAGCTATTGCGACAACTGCACCCGCCCTCGCCTCAAGCAGTTGGCCATCCAGTTGCTCAAGGATCTGGACCGCTTCCAGAAACGTGCCTTTGCCAAAAACGAGATTAAGGCGCGAGCCCATCCCCGCCTAGTACTGGGAATCCGTGAGGCCTTGGCCAGGCTGAGGATCCGTAAAGTGAGGCTGCTGCTTATGGCCACCGACTGCGAAGTCTGCCCTGGTGAAAGTGGCCTAGATGAGACGATAGATGGCTTGAAAGCCCTTTGCCAGCAGCAGAGGATACCCTATTGCTTCCCTCTGGCTAGACGGGAGCTATCCTATGCCCTCCAGAAGCGGGCACAGATCTCCTGTGTGGCCATTCTAGATTACGATGGAGCCCAGGAGGTGTACAGTGATCTTTTAAAGGAACTAGAGGATGCCCGAGAGGAATACAAACGCTTGACTGCTGTTTCGTGATATGTTTATTCAGTGCCCGAAAGCAAATATAAAAGTGCCAGGAGGTGCCAAAAGGAAACATTTAAGAAAGCTTGTAAAGTTGCTCTTTCATTTAGCCAGCCGGCGTAAGCATGGTCGTGGTCACTAGGTCGTGCAGGGTGGAGCTGCCATTATACATATCGGTGGCGGCGCCTACAAGACCGGCGGTATCATTCAGAGAGCTGAATGTCTGTATGGCCTCCTTGGCCTGTTGGGCGGCTAAATTGAACTGAATCAAGATGATCAGATAACTGGTGATGCCACCACTCACACCATACAGCGTCTCCATGTCCAGGGTAAAGAAACCGCAGGCGGAGAAGTCCACCGAATGGTTGAGCAGCTTCAGCGACAGATGATTGACGATTTCGTACAGCAGATTGTCATCGGCCACAACACCGCATTTGTGCAGACTAATTCCGGTGCGCTTAGAGGCCAGTGAAGTCTTCCAGCTGAGGTAAATCAGGTACACACACTTTCCGGACGTATAGCTCAGGGCGATGACCGTGATTAGAGGATTCTTGGCGGAGCGAAATAGCGACGGAATGGACTGAAATTGAGTGGCGCAGTATAGGAAATACAACTGGGCCGTGAATATAAGGAAGCCGTAGGCCATCAAGGACAAAATAGGATAACTCCACATCTCGTTCATAGCCTTGCCGATCTCGCAGATCTCGTCGTGCACCTGGCACAGGTTGTTCAGCTTCTCCTCCACTTTGGCGGCATTTCCCAGCTCGCTTTCGTGCACCATGTTGGAGGCCATCGGATTCCGGTTGCCAGCTTTATCTGAGGCCGGCTCAATGGGTTCACCAAATGAGTTCATTGAGTGGGCCACCGGTGCCACCTTGTTTTTCCCCGAACCGGACATCGAACTACTCTTGCCTATAGATCCCATATCCAAGCCTCCGAGCTCCTTGTAAAGATACTCCAGATTGCTGTCGTATTGGGGCGGCTGGGAGCTGTCCAAGGAAGGCGTCGCCGCATCATGATCACCTCGGAGCCAGAGCTTGAACTTCTCGTGCGTGGCCACGAGCTCCTCCAGAGTGGTGTTAATGGCCTCGAAGCGCTCCTTCAACGCATACAGCGAGACGGCAAACCAGATCTTGTCCAGCGTGTTGATGAACGTGGGAATGGCAGAGACCAGCCACAGCACCGACATCCACTGGGTGTAGTCCACCAGCTTGATGTAGGTGGCCAGCAAAATGGAGAGCTCAAATATGACCGTCATGGCGAGCATGATTCGGATGCGACGCCCAATTGTGCTATTGTCCAGCACACACTTCTCCTGGTAAAGGCGTTCGTCCACCTGTCGGATGCGCTCGTAGAGCTCACCAATCCTGCCCTGATTCCGTAAGGCGGTCAACTGGTCGGTGCCCATCATGATGAGGCCAATGTAGGTGAGAAACAGACCAATCACGAAGGTCAAGGTGCCTGCAAACAATGATAAGCAAATAATGAAAGTATAGTTGGCTTCCTTCCCACTCCAAGATTCATGCTCCACTGACTTTGAGAGGCCTTGAGCGTGCGGTCCTCCTCCCCGAAGGAGTAGATGAGGACGTTGTAGAGCAGCACGTACAACACCAGAGTCCCCACCATGTAAATCATGCCATTGCGCGACTTTTCGAGCACATTTCGCGAGCGAAACTTCTCGAGATCCTGCGGCAGAATCCCCACTATCTTGGAGATGAAGAACAGCTGCTGGAACTGCTCCAGCAGGGGTTGAACCGCTGCCTCCGTCGACTGTTGATGCGCCATGGGTGTTATCCGTCGGTAGCCAAAACTTCGAATGAACAACTGGCAGTGGAGAACGCTTCACTATTACCTGCAGCTTGCACTTAGCCTGATTAAATTGTGCCTGAGGGCCCCCGGAATCGATACTATCAACATGGCCCATCAACTGCGCCGCGTTCGGTCAACTCAAGTCCATAATGCGGATGAGGTGTTGGCCTAGTGCTTTTTATTATTAAATAGGGAATTTGTATAAGGGGTGGTTTTTTACATTCGACGTTTCTATGTAATGCTTTTAATTTTAGAGCCAAATATTACACGGCCTGTTTATTTAGTTATGCGAATTAAATTTTAAAAAGAGAAAACAGCTGACGCCCCGCGTCTCCCTTCTAGGGCTTCCAGCTTTAGTTTCTCTTGCGGCGTTCATTCTGTTTTCGCTCCTCCTGCAATAAGGATAAGGGCAATTAGTAAATGAAGTGGCCATCGGGATCCAAAAAGCCAAAGGTCATAACTATAGTTTCACAAAAACAAGCGGAAAACTTTGCAAGACATATTCGGTTCGTTCGGAAATAAATATACTTCCCAAAAAAGAGGTTAAAGGAAAACTGCAGAGATCCCTAGCCTGACTTTGTGAAAGTATACTTATTGCCTTGGCTGCACGAAATACCGTTTGAGAAAGGGTTTTTCATAGCGAGACTTTTGACTATCTTTTGCAAAGTGTTCAGCGACCCCTGTTCATAGATTATATCTGATATCGAGCTATGGCACGAATCGCCTTAAACCATGAAGGTCTTGAGCTGTGTGAGGCGGCTATAGAAGCTGATCGATGGATGGATGGATGGATGCAGGTTAACCTACCTTCTGCGTCAGGATAATCAGCAAACGGCGGAACATGCTGAGCACATCGAAGAACAGATCCAGAGCGTGCTGGACCACATCTCGGTTGCCGTTGCGGCACTTCACCACTATGTTCTGGGTGTCATAGACGATGAAGGCGGCCATCACGAAAACACCCACGTAGAGTTGAGTCTATGGATAAAACGGAATCGCAGCGATTAGATTATTTTCAAATGTATGCAATTATAAATACAGTAAGGCCTCCATATTGCAAGGAGACAGGTGGAAGCTAAATATAATAATTTACTAGATAAAACCTATAATTTAAGCTTAGATAAGGAGCTAAGGAACTACTACTAAGCCAGATCCAAGCAAGGGGAGTAGGAAATTTGGATAGAACAATATATAAATCGATTTTGTAACAGTGTCACATCAATTAATTTTCTCTTTTATGAAACTTGTTAACTAACAAACAACAAGTTTTACTGTATAGCAAACTACTTCAAAAGATAAGACAAATAAACAACCTTGACTTATGCATAGATAATAAGTATAACCAACTATGTATGTACATCTTAAATGTGCCTCTTCCACCAGTTCCCAGCATTTCGCCACTCACCACTTGCACAAAGTACGACTTGAACATCATGTTGAAGAGACTGAGCAGGGCCATAGTGTTGATGACACTGACCAGCATCCCGCCTAGGTAGAGGTACTTGCCCTGTTCGGCCAGCAGAGCGGCCAGGGAGAGCGTGGCAAACGTGACAAAGGTGCCGGTGAGGGCAGATAGGATGATGGCCGGATTGATGCTGCAAATGTAGCCAAGAAGCGGTCCGAGAGTCTGGCCGGAGCAGAAGCCAAAGGCGTAAAGCATGCTCAGACGCGTGTAGTAGTTCTTGCCATCGTCCTTGTAGAAGTGTAGGCCCAGGACTAGGACCAGTGTGGCCACCGCCGCCAGGACGCCAAGATCGAGGAAAGTACGCATCTGGAGCAGGGCGCCAATTGCGGTAGCGGCGGCAGTGCTGCCCAGGACCATGTACACCTTGGACAGGTGCTCGCGCACGTACGGCTCACTGGAGGGGGGAAAAAAAAGAGGGGAAGCAGGCATTAGTTTCAAGGACCATCGATCCGCAGGCGACCAACTGTTGATGTGGTCCTATGGCACAACAACACGTCATGTAAAATGACGCATTTGGACCGCGGACTTGGACTCCGAGTTGGACTTGGAATACTTACTAACGGTCGCTCAGTCCGTTCATAAACGTCTGGAATCGTTCGTTAAGGTAGCTCGCAGTCTCTGCCATTTTTGGTCTTCTTTTTTATTTACACTTGCCGAGTATATATCGGTTCTGGTTGTCGATCAAACGGAGGAGTGAATTTAAACTGGTGCCGTTTAACTGTAGCTTCGGACTGACTGTTTACTCTCCCAGTGCCTGCTTATTTTCGTTTCGGTTTCTGTATTTCACAAAATTTTCTTCGCCTTTATCAGAGTCCAGTGTTGGGTAGCGTTTTAATGGGGCAACACCAACAAGTGCTGTGCACTTAACTTTTTTTTTATTGTCAAACATTTTTTAAGTCTGATATGGAAAATTAGGTTTTTCAATTTTACAAAATTAAGTAGTTTGAGCTAAGTAGTTTCCAGCCACAATTACTCTAAATTATTAACTAATTACTACTATTCAAGAATATAACTTCATAGAGACAACGCAAATGTACCGTTATTGTTAGTTCCCCACAAATAAATGTGTTATTAAAAACGTTTTAACCTAGAGTCTATTGACATTAAGATAATTATCTAATAAATAATAATGCTAATAGTTGTGACTGTCCTAAGATATTTGAAAACGATGGTTCTAAGGGCCACAGAAACGCTAAATAAATTCCCACAGTTTCTTACCTTAATTTAATCTCTAATTTCATTAAAACTAGGTATTTTTAATGGTCAGCACTAATAAAAAGCCATTGTTTTGGCTTCTCTTACCTGCTCAGTGCTGGCTAACGCTCTGGAAGCTTCCAGATGTTTACAAATACGCAATGACGTGTGCCTGATTTGCGCGCGCTTCCTAGCTCGCTTTGAAAAGTAACGAGTTTTAGAAGGTCTAAAAAATATTGATTTTTATTTAGAGAGGGCTTTGGCGCCATTTAACCAAATCAGACATAATTTTCTCAAAAAACATACTGCAGAGTTATGTATTTGGCTGGAATGTGACCTCTAGTCAACGTTTACAAACTAAATATAAAACGTTACCTGTTCTGGCATGGACTTAACAGACTGTTTTCGTTTGCATAATTTCATTTGCAGTTTCGTTTCATCAAGATGACAAATCACAGCTTAAATTGTACAAGACATCGTTATACAAACAACCTAGGGAAAGTTACAGGTACTTTCGAGCCGCCGAGGCTTAATCGTAATTAGGGGGTTAGTGCGGCATGATCTTAGTCTGAGTATCGTTTACAAAGTGTATGTACAAATAAAAAGTAAGGCTAAAATTTAATGAAACGTAAAATGTAGATGATACAATAGGAGTGCTGCCAGGTGGCGTAAAAAGAGCCGCGATTACTTTATCATCGTTAGGAACTACATAAAATTCGAGCGTTAGTAGATTACGCTACGCTAAATGCGGTTGTGACTTGTTTATAGAGTATCATTTAGTCTAGAAATAATGGGCTTAGAGGCTGATGACACACACTCACACTCGGACTTATTTCTATATAAACATTTTTCGCTAGTTTTCCGCAAACCTTTCGTGGGGTCAGTCGGCATATTTTAATGCTGCACTCACCCTTCGTCACATTCACACCACAAATATATATATGATCGATCGACTTAAGCATAGTTTATGGTAATAAATAAAAATAAATAAATATGAGGGGTGTTTACAACAAAAGAACCTCGTAATCTCAATGAAAGTACATTAGGGCTAATGATTTTTGTTAATATAACAATTTCAATATCGAGATTGCACAGCACAATCGCTTATTGTGGCATTTTACATACAATTTTGTTGTTGTACAATTATATAAATTCGTTAACTAATAAGATTAGGTATTTGGTTTTTATAATAAGAGTACAAGAGAGAGAGAGAGAGACACACACAATGCAAGACAGTTTTGGTAAAGGTTGCTTTTTTATCTTTTTTTTGAACAATTCCTTTTTCATACGTTTATGTTTTTATTAAATAAACCGAAATATTTAAGAGTACAATAAAATTGAATTTCTGCTGCGAAGATGGCGATGCAGTATTGCTAGTTGTTCGTAGTTCATAGTTTGATGATCCAGTGCTCATCAGTGTCCAAAGAGTCCCACGCTGACTGCCCCATCGCCTCCTCCAGTGCGGATCCTCCTCCAACGCTTTTATCGCTGCTGCTGTTGATGTTGCTACTGCTACTGCGGCTGAGGCGAGAATCCAGGATGATGCGGAGGCAGTCCGTCCGTCGTTGGTGGAGACTTGTCTGCATTTCGGCTTACTTTAGTATGTCTAGAGGGAACTATTTATGCTGTACGCCATATGTTGTTCATATCCTACGTATTGGTAATGTTAGATACAAATCGAAAATCTTTTAATTGTGGCGGCCAGCTTGTCATCCCACCAAGCTGTGGCTGTGGCTGCATGTTATTTGTTAATAGAGTGTGTGTGTGTTTAGTATATTTATCTGTGTGGGTTGTATCTTTACTCTCGTATCCATTGCCACAGGCGCTGCTGCTGCTGCTCCATCTCCTCAGCTTCGAGCATCTCCGGCAGTCAATGCCTGGATCGATGCTCCTCACGCCTGTCACGGTCGCGTTCACGCTCGCGGTCACGGTCCCGATCGCGGTCACGCCGTTCCCGGTCCGAGGAGCGATACCGCTCACGGTCCTCGTAGTAGCGCTTCGAAGACGGTGCCTCTGCAGCCTCGGCCACTACGGGCTCGGGTGATTTGCGCGGACGTGCCGAGCGGCTGTTGTCGGGTGATTGAATGGTTATGGAATTAATTTTATGAATTCCCTGTAATGGAAATAAGCATACCTGTCGTCCCTGTAGTGATCTGGAGCCTGACGTTCACGCTCTCTGCTGCGAGACCTTTCACGATAGCTGGCGGGAACAAGATGCATAAATTTACATATTCTTCAAGTGTGTGTTATTATCTACTACTCACCCAGCATCCCTTTCACGCTCCCTATCACGATCACGTTCGCGCTCACGTGAACGCTCGCGATATCTGGACGTGGAGCGCTCGCGACGCTGACGACTGCGGTGGGATCTTTCCCTGGAACGCGATCTCTCGCGGCGATTGTAACTCTTGGCCTCGATTCCGTGTAGCGTGTCCTGCAGCGAGCTGATCAGGATTTTGCAGCGCTCGTCGTGCGCCACCTTGGACTGTTTGATCAGGGAAATCGCCGTGACCAGCGTCTCGATTGCGCTCGAATATTCACCGGCTGCCGCATCGGAAACAGCTCTGAAAAGTCAAAGAGTGCCTATAAGTAAATGCGCATAACTAATGAAGAACCAAAGCGCTATCTACGCCCTATTTATACAAACAGTATGACGTAACAGTTAAATTTACAAAGTGAAATCATTGAAAGAGTGTCGATTAGTTACCAAACTCAACAAAAAAGTAAACATTGCAGGCATTTTAATAGTTTCTCACTCACCTGGCGATCGCTGAACTGCTGACTGTTCTATTTCTGCTCATCACCTCCTCGAACTCCACTTCCGTCAGCTGTGGACCCATCTGCTGGGGATCGGGGAAGGGGCCCGGTGGCTTACCCTGCTGCGGCGGCCAAGGACCGCGTGGGCCGTGCTGCGCAAACTGGGGCGGCGGTCCGTGCTGTGGCGGCATGTTCATGCCCTGCTGGGGGGGCATATTCATGCCGGGCTGTGGACCAGGGGCACCGTGCGGTGGACCACCCATGCCCGGATGTTGAGCGGGACCGCCGGGTTGGTTGAAGAACGCCGGATTAACGTGGGGAGCGGGTGCGCCGTGCGGCCCACCCGGGCCGGGAGCCGGCGGGAGTCCACGCGGCGGTCCCTGGGGCGGGAAGCCACCGTGCATGGGCGGACGCCGCCAATCGGGACCCGGTGGACCTCTTACCGGCATGCCCATGGGTCCTCCCTGGAACTGGAAGCAAAAGAAAGGGATTAGTGACACGCTCTTCGATAGTAATTCTGGGCTGAGGAATGAGAAGGTGCTGCACGGGTTGCATGGGGCTAATCTGTGGCATGGCATTATTTTAAATGTTCTGAATACACATCGCTTAAGTCTAAGTTAACTAAGGTTAACTTAAGTTCGGTGGTTAGTCTTCTTTTCCATTTGTCGCCCTCTGGCTTCGTTAGATTATATAGTAAGTATATCGATTATATAAGTGGACTCTGTGCTTTTTGGGGGATTGTTACCATTGGTCGCTGCTGCGGCGGTCCGTTCGGTGGACCCGGCCGTGGCCCGCCCGGCCGCTGCTGACCCGGCCATTGGCCCTGCGCTGACGGATACCGTGGTGGCGGCTGTTGGTTGCCCATGAGCCCGCCTTGCGGATGCATCGGCGGCTATATTTATAATACGAATTACGGTTATGTTGTAGTAGAAGTAGTTGGTTGGTTGGTTGGTTGGTTGTTGTTGTTGTGGGGAAGAAGTGTGCGTAAGCGTTGTCAAAGACATGGAATAGAACATAAATATATGAAGCGTAATACATAAACATTTTGTATAAACAACATTGGGAGTAATTACATAACAAATATACTCGCATTAGCATAAACATATACAAAAGTTCAATGTACAGCGAGGAAGGCACTATGTCCTTCTGACACTCGAGTTAAATCCGTTACAGTTTTTCGTTTTTGAGATCTACTAAAACTTAGCAAGTACAGGAAATAAAGAGAATACAGAATGTCTTAGGCTGAGAGAAGTGTTACAAAAAAAATTGCTCTGAAGTTTTACTCGTAGTTAAACCAAAAACAACATATTACGTATAGTACTTAAAATCATAAACAAAACTACAATCTTAGCCACTTAGTTTGTGCGATGGCTCTCGACCAGAACAATCTCTACGATTACGTATTATCAGTGGATCTCTTCTCTTTACGCACTTTCATGGAGAACGAGATCCACAGCATTGCTGTGAACTTATCTATAAACTTGCTATAAACTTATGATGAGTTATGATTATCTGGCGGATATTTTCTAGTCAGGGAGCACTTACGCATAAACCAAGTCGTAATAGCTACGTGTTCTAAAGTTATTTAAGGCCAGATCGAATGTAACCTGGGCCTGTACAAAATCAAAATATATATCAAAATTTTGCATTCAGAACAATTTTAATAGAAATAAAAAGGAAGATAATAAAATGGAAGATAATATATGAGAAGAAGAAGAACCAAAGAGATTGGGGGGACTCGGGAGTGGGACAAATACTATCGAATGAGACTTAGGGGGTCGGTTGCGGGGACTTATAGAGCGGCAACACACCTGCATTCGCGGAGGTCCAGAGTTTGGTCCGCCCACCTGGGGCACCTGCGACATGTGCTGCGGCCGGTACTGCCCCCCCGGCTGCATGATGCTGTTCATACCGCGCGGCGGATGACCCGGAGGCCCACCACCCTGCGGTCCGCCCGGATGCGATGGCATCGGTCCACTGCCCATGTTGGGCAGCGACGGACCCCTCGGTGGACCGTTCTGCTGTTGAGGCGGCGGCACTGGACGCGTCTTCTGCAGACTCTCAAACTGGGTGAGCGCCTGCTTGCTGGGATACGTCACCACCGGCGCCTGGCCGTGCATCTCCTTCTTGGGTAGCTGATCCAGTGTGGCTCGCAGGCTCGATTCTGAGCCCAGCGAGATAACGCTAAAGCCCTTCGACTGCCCGTTGGCTCGATTCTCGAAGAACTTCACCTCCTGCAAGTCGCTGACGCCAATGTCACGGAGCGCATTTGCAATATCCTGGTCGGTGGTCCACCAGGTGAGATTGCCCACGTAGAGCTGGTAGCGGCGGTTCATGGTCGGAGTGAGGCTACCACCGCCCTGGTGGTAAACTCCATTGGGACCGCCACCGCCGCTCGATGCCGATTCTCCGGAGCCGGGTCCGGCGGCTCCATCCGCTGAGGGTGTGCCGCCTCCGCCGCCACCCGAGGCGGCTGCCTCTGTGGGGCCGCCAATGTCATCGTACAAGTCAACGCCGTCGCCGCCAAACTCGTCCTGTGCATGGGAAAGGGAAGGAGTAAATATAACGTCAAGCATCAAGTATCAAGCATAACATTATTTAGCGTGGAGTAAGGTGGATCGATGTTTGACCCGGCAGCCAGACTCAATAGTTTGCATTATAGGGACTTGGAGACGATTCTCGAGCTCAAACTCCAACTCCTTAGATCACCGCATTTCACCCCTACTTTTTTTTCGCCGCCACACTTATCGACCCACCCTACTGTATACATACACACGCGCGCAAGGCGGCGCGACTTTTCGCTTTTCGACTCTTGCGATTCCCTTACCTGAGCCTGCCCGGCAAAGTCCTTGTCGAGGTCCTCGGCGTACAAGTCCAAGACCACGTCGGCCATCCTGAGCCGAGAAAACTCCTTTCTTTTGGCGTAAATACTATTTTCAACTTTTGCACGGTCCTACAAACACACACACACAGGCACACGGGACCGTCCGTCTCTGTCGCACTCGCACACGCGCCTCGTACAGTTGCCTGAGCAAGCCGGAGCCGGAATCGAAACCGGCGGGCGCGCTGCTCTCACACTTTCTTACGGATCAGTCTTGGTGCAATTAAGTAGTCACTGGCCGTTGCTCGCTGTCGTCCGTATGTACATTCACAATTATTTACATTCTTCGCGTGCTCCCGAAAATTGCAAAAGTTTTCAGCTAAAATGGCGGTTGTTGATAGAGGTGCAAAAACATTGATGAAAACATCGATGCATCGATGTTTTTAAAACTGTTTAAATCATCAATGTTTTTCCGACAATCGATACTTCTGTGCCGTCACTATCACGAGAAATGGCAAGGGATATGAGCGTTTTTTTTTTTATTTTGATTATAGTATTAAAGTTCTTCTTTTGCAGGAAAAGAACATTCTATAGGTTGTGCAGGTGACGGCAATATAAAAATTACAATATAAAAATTAATTTCAATAATTTAAAATATTTTTTTTTATTCTTTTAAACATCGAAGTTATATCGATATTCTCCGGGAATTGCCGCCAAAAATTCAAAAATCATTTATTATCGAAACCTAACTAAATTAATTAAATTAATCCTTAAAACATGTATTTCTTCTATATTTGTGCCGTCGAGCATGTTTTATTTTTACTAATACAGATAAATTACATACTAAGCCCTGTACATCTGCTTGGGTTGAAGATCGCAGTACGTAATTCCCGGTCCAAGACAGGAGGCGAAGCCCATCATATACGGCAGAGTGCTCTGCTCGTAAACGCCTGTAAAGAGATGCGACCAAGGACCTGAAAAAAAAAACATTTTAATTCTATATTGAGATTTATAAATAAATTAAACCCACCGTGGGCGTAGACTGCTACGTCGCCACCGCCATGAGTCTCTTCAGTCATTGGCACGCCGTGCGGATAGATGGCGTCCCGATCCGTAAAATCCAGGGTCCTGAGATCTACACGTCCCACTTCTCCACCCGTAGACTTGTAAAACCTCTCGTAGTCCGGACCATTGGCATAGGAAATGGCGGTGTAGGGCAACTGGTCAACATTGCTCAGTTCCGAGTTGAGCCCCACAATGCTGTTGTTCACGTCCGGATAGCCACTGATGGTGACCGTGTGTCCGTGATCCGCCGTGACCACGATCAGCGTGTCCCAGGGATTCGTAAGCTGGCGGGCCTTGCGAACTGCCTCCGAAAACTGGACAGTCTCGTCCAGAGCCTTCTTGGCCTTGGTCTCATGGTGGGCATGGTCGATGCGTCCGCCTTCCACGAACAGGAAGTAGCCGTTGGTGTCGCGGGAGAGCACTTTAATAGCAGTCGCTGTCATTTCCGCCAAGGTGGGCGTGTCCACGCTGTCGTCGAGGTGATAGGCCAGGTGGGAGGAATTAAAGAGGCCCAGCAGGAAGTCTGTCTCCTGTGGATTGACGTTCAGGAGATCGGTGCGATTGTACAGAACCCGGGCATTGCCGGGCTTACTCTGCTGCCACTCCTCGATGAGGTTTCTCCCGTCCAGCCTCTGGCCGGTGTTGCCGTACACATCTGTCGTGGAGTTGGGCAGGAACTTGATGGTGCCGCCACCCATCACCACACGCAGTCGCTTGCCCACCCCGCCGTCGATCAGTTGCTGGGCAATGTCCGGACAATTGCCCGGATTTTGGCCCAGGCTGGTCACGTCGTAGTCGCTCTCGAAGTCGCGGTTTGAGGTGTGCGCATAAACCCCAGCCGGGCTGGCATGGGTAACCCTAGTGGTGGTCACCAATCCGGCGGATTTGCCCCCCTTAAGCGCCCATTCGGCGATTGAGGAGAGTCGATTTTGGGGCTTTCGCGCAGCGGGACAGTCATTCACATCCACGTCGGCTGTCACTCCAATGGTCAGGTAGTTGGCCTTGATCCCGGACAGATAGGCAGAGGCCGTGCAGGCGGAGTCGGCCACCTGCTTGTTGACGCAGTACGTCTAGAACAGGAAAAAACGGTTAGGAGGCAGGTTAAGGCGGCTTTCGCAGGTAGTTTTCACACATTTGTTTGATAGTTTTCAAAATTAATTAGCAATTAATTAGGTTAAGAAATGATTTCGTAGGTTCCATAGAGATGCTCATAGAGAATAGAGAGCTTTTTGAAAAACCCACCTTGGAAAGACCCACATAATTAAACTTCTCAAAGTCCAGCTGGTTGCGTTCTCCCACCACTCCTCGGAGCTGTCCATCAAAGATGCGTCCAGCGGTGACCGTTGGTACGGACATGCCGTCGCCCAGAAAGAAAATTACATTCTTGGCCCTATATTGATTCGGAGGCGTCGATAGCTTCTCGTAAAGTGTGCGCTGGGCATCGTGGAACCAAAACTCCTTGTTTTTCAGCTCCGCAGTGGACCGCAGATCCCACGAACGCTCTATAAGTTAAAAAGAAATCTTACTTAATAGGGGTTTCCCAGAAAAAACATTCTCTTTACAAAATTCTATGCTTTCAATTCGGAAGTTTCGATTAAAATGAAGCCCCTTTACTGTAAAAGCTGGTATGCAAATGAGTTCAAGTACAAACTGGGAGAGTTTTTAAATTCTGTTCACATCTGTTTCTGTTTCTTTTTTTACGAAATACCTGAGCGAAACAGCTTTGTTTTGAACTCCGCTTTCGAATCAATTGTTTAAAAGTGAAATTGTATTCAGGAAAGAAATTAATTGTCTAATGACAAGTGAAAACAATTTGAAGCTGTAATGCCCTGGCAGGAAAAATAATGTAAATAATACATTAAATTATATTATACGTGACCAAGGTGGTTAAAGCACCACTCCAGTTAAAGAGCCCGGATTGGTTACTTAATAACCATTACTATAGAGTCCGTAATGATCTTTTATTAGGTGTTTAACTTGTTTCCCTTTTTTTGAGTTTGGTATTTGGTAGCTCTGTTGGCGGAGCGCGGTGTCAAATATTTAATTTAATTTATTTCTCTGACGCCTTCTTTATTCCGTTTAGCACTTGATTAATCAATTCTGCATATGTTTCGTGTTTGCCTTCGGCCGCGCACTCTCACTCTTGGAGCCCGATCTTTTGCTCAATGATGTCGTCACGCACCTGGCCCATATCTATATTGACAGGTACACGCCGTAAGCTGGAGGGCAAGTGGCAGCCAGAACCGGAGGGCACTCATCGTCGACGGACGGAATTTCGATTAAGTTAACTTTCAGCGTTACCAACCGCTACCAGGCCTCCGGACCGACTAAGCCGCATTTCGGCACGGGATGCTTATTTATACGGCCCCTGAAATGCGAGACAAATTACCAAAGCGCTCCCCAGACAATAAATTAGGGCCCGCCCCTGCACTAGAAAGCTTCTAAATGAACTCGGCTGCCCTTATTTAAATTTTAAATGCATATTTCGGCCTGATTACCCGTTTTCAAATCAGGTTTGTGTTGCATCCGTCATTTACATAAAGGTTAATGTTAATCGTGGTGGCAGATGATGTAATTAGTACAGACTTAGGGCTAAATATTGTCTCCCAAATTCATTTGTCTCATTTAAAATGTGCATCGAAATTATGGGGAATATGGGTTCATTAACCTCTGGCGAGATTCTAACACCGGATACTGGTTGCATTTTATTTATGGTTTTTATAACTTGAACAAATTTTAACGGCGAAAGTCTCATGTTTTTGTGTTCAACAAAATAAAAAACAAACAGGTTGCACTTAATTCGTCTACCCGTTCTAAGGCTTTGGAATTTACTGGTTTCTGTAAGTTGACGATACAGTTAAGTACTTGCATTTTTCGGATGGAAATTTTAAATTTATTTATTGTTTTAATTTGTTGATTCTTAATGTATTAAATATTTTTTTATTACTACGTTTAATTTATTACTTGACTTGGTGATAAGCAATTTAACATCTAACAACCCACTTTTGTTAATTTTTAAATCAGAATCGACCAAAAATGTTGTTGGTTTTTATATTATTTGTCTAAATAAAGGTATGTTATGTATGGAACACAATCTGAATAATTAATAAGATTATTAAGAATAATGTATACGTAATAATATTTTATCAAATAATAATATATATATTTTTAAGATTGTTTACTTTTTGTAAGACTATTTAAAAACACGCGCCTTTCATTCTTTAGTGTTAAAAAACACCACAATAATCAAAAATATAAATCGATTTTTCCAAAACATCGGTGTATAGATGTTTCCATCGATGTTTCCTGCACCTCTAGTATTACAGGTAGGCGACCACACTGTAAAAGATAAAAATTGCAAATTTCGCGTAGTTTTGTCAACAAATTATAAGTTTTACATGCGGAAATGTGCAACTAAGAGGCGTTAGCGGCGGGCAATCGACAAAGGTCACCGAACAGACTACAGCAGGCAGCCACAAAGGCGGGTGGGTGGCAGCAAACAAAGGGGCGAAACACCCAAAGAAAAGACAAACATCTCGCTCACACACACCGTCAAACATCTCTACAAACAGAAAACAGAACCTGGCTGAGACGCAGAAAGTGATATAAGTTGAAAGGCCAAGCAACTAATTCGATTGCCAGCCCCCAACCAGAGCGTTTGCTTGTCCAGGAACGCAAACGTGAACGCTGCTTGTTGCGCCAGGGAATAACCGAAGGTCAGCAAGGTGTCTGCCTACGAAAGCATGGACTTGCAGCATATGGAGAATGGCCTCAGTGGCGGGGGCGGAGGAGGAGGAGGCGGAGGGGGAGGCGGCGGCGGCGGCCTCAGTGAAATAGACTTCCAAAGGCTGGCGCAAATCATCGCCACCAGCATCCAGAAGGTGCAGCAGAATGGTGAGTTTCCTTCAAATGCTGTTCTTTGTATAACTTTCCCCAATGACTAATCTCATTTTGCCAACAGTCTCCACCATGCAGCGCATGGTTAATCAACTGAACACGCCCCAGGATTCCCCGGAACTGAAGAAGCAACTGTAAGCTATGTTTGTTTTTATATATTCTTAAAGTATGCAAAGAAATTCATTTAAAATTAGATACAAACTAAATTTTAAATAAGAAATTTCAATTAGCAAGCCAGGAATGTGTATAATTTGTGCTAATCCTATGTATACCATTCAATCTGACGTAAAAACTATAACATTCGTGTGTGATTCATCCTTCAAAACCTAATAATGGAAATGGTAAACAATTTTCTCCCTTGCACAGCCATCAAATAATGACCTACACCAACCAGCTGGTGACCGACACAAACAATCAAATCAACGAGGTGGACAAGTGCAAGGAGCGCCATCTGAAGATCCAGCGGGACCGACTGGTCGATGAGTTCACGGCGGCACTGACCGCCTTCCAGGTTTGTTTTTTGTTTTCTTCTTTCTCCTGCTACGAGATAAGCAAAGCGCCTTTGTGAGTCACGTCCAAATGTTTATCGATTTCGTATTTTTAGGCCGTCCAGCGCAAGACTGCGGACATAGAAAAGAGCGCGCTGCGGCAAGCGCGGGGCGATAGCTACAACATCGCCCGGCCGCCCGGCTCCTCGCGCACCGGTAGCTCCAACAGCAGCGCCAGTCAGCAGGACAACAACTCGTTCTTCGAGGACAATTTCTTTAATCGCAAATCAAACAACCAGCAGCAGCAACAGCAGCAGACGCAAATGCAAGAGCAGGCGGATCTGCAGGCGCTGGAGGAGCAGGAGCAGGTCATCCGGGAGCTGGAGAGCAATATTGTGGGCGTCAACGAGATCTACAAGAAACTGGGCGCCCTGGTCTACGAGCAGGGACTGACGGTGGATTCAATTGAATCGCAGGTGGAGCAGACAAGCATTTTCGTCTCACAGGGCACCGAGAATCTGCGCAAGGCGAGTTCTTACAGGGTAGGTCGTACCACATTTTATGCAAGGAATCGATTTATACGTTCGTTCGACTTTTCAGAACAAGGTGCGCAAGAAGAAGCTGATCCTGGTGGGCATCTTGGCCACTGTGCTGCTGGTCGTCATCTTGATACTCGTTTTTCAGTTCAAGAACTAAGCTAAATCCGAATCATTCAAACCAAAACTAGTAAATATTGTTGTGAAAAGACAAGAGTTGCCGCATACAGGCCCCTAACCCTATTCCCCTAACACACCCCACCCTTGGACCTTAGGCGCATTTGTGGCTTCAAAACCTTAAACCTCCACTTCCATTAACTTGGCTAAAGATCGAGCAACTCGGTAACTAAGGCAAAGGCAAGGAGTATTCACCGAACAAGTGCATATACGTTATATTCGCTTTAAAATTATATTATCTTATCTTTTATATTGTCTGTACTATTATTATTACGCACCCTGTATATTGATATATTGATTAACAACTGCGTTGGCTGCAAATTCTAACAATATGTTCCGAAACTCATTCGCCAGCGCTTAAAATATGGTATTTAGACTTAAGAAGAGGCAGAGAGGAAGATCCATACAATCCATGTACGAAAATGAAATAATAAACACGAGAAAACCGATATCGCAGCGATCCTTCGCCTGGAGCACTTCATTTAGGGGCCCCCCGACCTGAATGAATCAATGAATGGAGCACACTCGCCAGCCAGCTCTCTTTAGGGCATTCGAAAATGTGCCTGGTCATCGACTCCTCCTTGGCTTGGCTCGGCCCAGCTCAGCGATCATTAAGATTTCGTGTTGGCCATTGTTACGCATGCTTTAGCGGCTTAGCAGCAATCCCGATCCCGATCCCGAACCGACTGGGTGTCCGACACTGGCACATTAATGCCGCGGCAGATCTGGATGCGGTGGACCCACTTCAGCTGCAGTCACTCCGACGCCTGTTGGCCCGTTGGCCCTTGCCCCCTGTCCCCTGCCCCCTGCCCCGTTGTTGAGGTGTGTCAGCGCTCTGGCCAAGCTAAAGGGTTTCCTCGCCTCGACACTCCGCTGGCCTGCATACAAATTGAGTTTAAATTTTTTGCCAATTCACTGACATTGATAGTTCGTTTGGGCATCATTTGTGTGGTGGCTTCTTATCCACTTGTTGGCATCGAGTGGTTTTCTCGCATGCATTTAAGTGCAGCTCATTTCCTTCTCCCAACTCGCCTCGGGGGCCTCGCCAACAATCATTTCCCGCCGAGTCATCCAGTTATTTGTGGCCCAAGACGACTTGCTTCTCTGTTTGGAAAGAGGGGTATATGTCATCATCCATTGGTTATGTACATATTAATTGCTAAAGTTTAGTTTAGGCTGCAGTTGAGTCTTGAAACGGCAGGAAACGCTTAAGAATTGGTTAAATTAGTTTTTTAAATTTAGAAATGTCCTTAAAATGTGTGCTAGAATTTTATTTGAAGAAAAGGTTTAAACCTAAGGTATTTCTTAGACTATCTTTGTGAATTTGAATTAAATAATTAAGATATCATATAAATAATTTACTTTTTATATTTGTAGAGAAAAGCTATGAAGGAAAATTTCACAAATAAGAGAGAGGAATAAGCCTAATTAAAAAATGTTCGTTTTGAATCTTAATCAATTGAAAACTTCTCTAAAATTACCTATGTATGTTATTATTATTTATTATTTATACTAAAAGAAACTAAAATTGTTTCAATTTCAGCCAGAAGAGTATCTGAACCTCGTCTGGTTAATTTTCCCACCGATCTTGGTTGTTTCTTTTGGGCCTGCTTGGGTTGTCAGTGGCTGTCCAAATACGTCACCGAGTTGCCCGGCCCGGCCGATTGGGAATTATTGATTGCTCGTCCATGGGGGCCAAGGGTTACGCTATAGGCCCCGGCACGGCCTAATCACATCGATTACGGCTACATGCGGCACTTGGCAGCTCGGACACCCATTCAGTCGAGGAGACGTTCGAAGCCAAATCCCTAACCCGGTCCAAATCCAGCCCCGGGGGCACAGGTCACGTTGCGCGAGTGTTGAGTGTCGGGGAGGTGTTGGAAATTAACATAAACTATGCACACCTCCGCCAGCAGCAGGTAGTCCTGACCGCTCCTTCTGCTGTTTGCACATACCACACATCCCATGATAATATTGACATCTTCGGTGGCCAGGACTGTGCGGGCCGAATCTCATTTGCAAAGTCATTTTGTCTAAATAAATCCAGCCTCCGACGACCTCCTGGGTTCCTCTCGGGTCTTTTCCCACCTTGCATCGCATGTTTTGACTTTGGCGGAGAATGGCCGGGCCCGAGGAAATTCCGTAACTGGCTAAGCGGCGGATTGACTTACCAACTTGCTGGCCAGGATTTGGCCAGTGGGAAAATGGGAAATACTGTGGGGATATATCGGGTTTCTTCCGGCCGTGGCAGTTGCGTTTGAGCCCTGTTAATCCCGTCACAATTCACACGTTGCTTAGGAATCCCTTCCATAACGCTGATGATGATGATGTGTGCAGCGTATAAACATCCGGTTTGTGGCATTTCCCAAATCAATAAACTTATTATTATCCCATTTCCACCAAGTACGCGTGCATTTTTATTTGGAAAAAATTCTTAATTAAGCGTTTGCCTCTCGCCCTGTCTTCGTTTTTATGAATGAAGTGGAATGGATATATGTTTGCCCACGCGCTCTTCCCAACCCCCTCCCTCGGTGATTTCTTTTGCTTTTACAGAATTTTAAGTGGAATTACTTGGCTAGCAAGGCGAAGCTGTGTAAATCTTTTGAATTTTTATTAAAAACAAAAAGTTTCGTTTGATTGTTCCGTTTTACCTGTCCAAGGGATCGGGGCAGAGGGGGGAACGGGCCAAGCACTTGATGCCCAACACTTTCGACAGTTTTATTAATGAAATTCGCAGAAAAAGTTGCTCACTGATGTGCTGCGTCTCCCTCTGCTCCCCAGGTGTTGCTCTCACTCCCACAGTTTTCCTTTCTACAGAGAGAGATTAATTGGGAAAATTTGGGATTAAAAAACTTTTTAAAATTTAAAACAGAACTAAGATTTAATGTCAGAAAATTTGTATTTTTATTTGCAGAAATTCGTAATATTTCGGAAAGTTTACTTAAGAAACCGTAAGAAAAGGTATTCAACTTTAATCATAACGAAAGCTATAATAATTGTTTAATATTTTAATTATATTATTATAGCTTTGTCTATAATTTAAATTTCAATGGCTTATAGATGCAGAAATATGCATATTTTATGCATATTTTCCCCCTGTGTAGCTGCGATTTTATGAACTGCTCCAACAGCCTCCCCCAATATCCGACCCCTTGGCCTCCCCTTTGGTCCAGCTGGCGGCGCACACTTCTAAACAAATTGGGTGTCAAAAAGTGCGCACATTTCAAAAGATTTAACCGTTTTGCAGGCACCGCTTGCTGGCCTTTGATCTTCGCCGCCCCCAAACGGCAGACGCCGCCGCCGGTGCCCGTTTATGTGGTTGCCACTGTGGCAGCACAGTGGAGCCTGCTGCCCCCCTTGGCAGGCAGGCACAGTGGGTGTGACTCTTCTCAGGGTAAAACAGGTATCAGAGTTCCCCCCAGATATCATAGAATTTTATGGGACATCAATAACATTGTAGCAATGTGTTTTATAAAGATAAGTACTTGATTTTATGCTTCATGAAGAGCTACTTGTATTATGGGTGGGAATGGGTATAATAAACATGCAAGGTAATTGTTTTTATGGAACATCTATAAAGATTACAATCTGATAGTATTTTTTTATATGTACATACATCATTGTTTTATTTAGTTAGTTTCTTGTAGAGATATATAAAGATATATATAGAGATAGATAAAGATAGATAGATACATAAAGATACGGTTGTAATGCTATATTAATCGTGCTTTTCTTAATTTTAATATTTGAAGAATATTTTCCTTACTTCTAATAGAAGTTTTATCTTGATCAAAAGAATTGTGTTAAGATTTTATTGACATATGAGTTCAGTTGGTCTTAAAGATAACATAATCATCGATAAGGTCAATAATATGCGTATTTTATTGTATTTATAACAGGAAAAATCCTTAATTTATATTGCCTCGGTTTATTTTCAATTTACTTTTTACTATTCGCTTCTTTAAAAGTTACTTAAAGAGTTAATAAGAAAATGTACTTTCTAAATAATTTGTAAAGGTTTCTTTTAAAACCTTTTGTTTTAAGAACCCACTAAAACTTATAAATTCTGCAATAAATTCGCAAATTCCTAGTTAACCTTTGATGGACTCAAGTCACCCACTGTAAAAACTTGGCTGCTCTGCTCTTCCCTCAATATAAACACGATCCGCAGCTATATCTTTTATCCGATTCGCTTTATACACATATACCACACGTTTTCGTCTCCGCCTCCACCGTCTCCGCCGCATGTCGAACTGTGTGAGAAAAGCGTCAACACAGCAATGAGATATATAGAAGAAAAAAAAGGAACAATTTCGCGAGGAGGCTGTTTTTTATATAAATTAGCAGGCAGGAGGGGATCGTAGCTATCGCTCCCCGGGCGGGATTACGACTACAAAGGGATCAGGGGATCAAGCTGAGCGCATCCGAAGCGCAACTGTAACGGTGGCGGTATTGAGATATCCAAAGCCGCAGGCGGGGATTAAAGTCGGTAGGACAATGGCATGGATATAGTTCGGATGGAATATAGATCGAGGATGCCACCGTGCTCGAGTTTGCCATTCTTCGGGGATCTGTTCTCGGCCAAAAAGGTGATATAATGCGACTCCTGGGATGGAGGAGAAGTATCTATCGATGCTTTGTTGGGTAATTGTTTGTTTACGAATTGGCAACAAAAAACGGCAAGACAAAAGGCCAGGGTTCGCACACGTACCAAAAAAATCAAAAAGAAAGGAAAACTGAATCAATCAAATTGAAGCTGCAATAACAAAGTGATCAATGATCATCATCGTATGATCAGACCCCGGGAACATCTTAATACTCTCAGCACCCGATGAACTGTCAAATTATTTCTGGTTGCCCATTTTCACCGCTCTCCACGTTTATCGTTTTTTGATTGTTTCTTTTTCTCTGTTTTTCTTCCTTTTCGCCGTTTTTTTCTTTTCCGCTTTTCCGCTGGCGTTTTTCCTACCACCCCGACTAATTGTGCCTGACATTAATGTCACTCTGCATTAAATATAGCCTCCAGCGCCTTCTCCACCTTCTCCACCTCCGGCTCCATTTCATATTTGAGAGTAAGGGCCCCCTGAGACTATATAGCCAGCTATATGGGATCGGTGTCGGAAGATCGCCGGTTCTGGGGGAACTTTGGCTTTGCCTTAGCAACGTGTTGACAGCCAGTGACAGACACATTCATTTAGGCGGAATGATTCATATTCCAAAGGAGGGACAGGGACACTGATCTGACAAATGGCAGGCTAATTTGAAGAGCATTAGACCGAGTGATTTAGGGCCTCGACTTGCGGCTAGTTAGGATTCATCAATGAAAATGAAAATGAAATGGCTGGGCGTGATTTTTGGGTAATTTATGGGAGTTAATTGATTTATTAATTAAAAAGGGGAAGAGTCCCTCTACACTCGGAATAAAATTAACTCTGAAAATATGAAAATGGACCCACTACAAGCTTACCAAAATTTTTTTTTAAGAGTTTGTTATAAATAAATGGCGATTTTAACCTTGTAAGGCCTTTAAACGATGGGTTATCAAATAGGATAGGTAGAAATGTATATCAAAATTGTGTTCAAGTAAGTTTAATATACATATATAGAACATACTGTAAGGTTATAAATCAATAAGGCTAACAGTCTTCAATATATTAAACATCTTTAATCAATTCAATGTCTTGTACAAATTAGTTTTATAAAATTAGTCCCCCTTCTTTGTCACAATAAATATTTTATCTATTTTATAATATTACTAATACACCTGCAGGGTTAAAATTATAAAATTTGAAAAAAAAATTGTAATATTTTATATTGTTAAGTTGAATATGCAGATTTTATAATATCATATTATCGATTGCTTTTCGTTGTTCAAAAAGATTTAGTCATTAAATTAATATGAAAATAATATCTAAACCTTTAATTAATAAATTATCCACCTTTTTGATATGATCTTTACAAATTCTTTATTTAATTAAATTATTCTTAGGCTTCAAAATATTATTCAAATACTACTTAAACCTCAAGAAACTTTTTAAAATTAAGAATCGTCTGCCGCTCTATAATGTCACCCCATGAATATTAAAATATATGTGCAAGTATTTTCTTTCAAAATCACTGCCGACTTTCCTTCCATCAACACAAGGTGAAATCCAGACCCTCCTCTGATTAATCGAATTTGTGTGCCGCCCAATCCTTGGAATATATTTTCCACTTATTGAGTGAAATGGCGAACCAACGAGCAAACGGTCAAACCAATTATGGATTACGTCCTCAAGTCCATATGCGCGAATAATATTTTCAGAGTAAATATTGCCGGGGCGCTTTCGGGTACCGGAGGGAGTTCGTCTCTGGTGATTTCAGGGAGGGATTGGTAGTGGTCGGGGTCATGTGTGTTGCCGCACATCATCATCATCGTCATCATCACCGTCGTCATTTCGCATGCAAGCCGTGGGCGCAGCTCGGACACGAAATGGGCGCGGCCAAGTAGCCGCCGGTTGCTTGGCCAAAAAGGGCGACAATGCGAAAAATTGTGCAATCGATTGGGGGAGGCCAAGACCAGAAAAAACTTCAGGGGGGGAATTGGGTTTTCAATATTGGAGCCCGGCCATATGATAAATCAAAGAACAAATCAGGAGTGGGCGCCAGCATGTGTGTGTGCGATATCCTTGATTGTTTTTTATCCATAACAAGCCCGAGGCCCCAATTTATAATAGACTCCCGTTCGGCATACTACATATACTACGCACGAGCATCTCCTCGCTCTGTATCTATAGTGCACAGGTGCCGGAGTTCACAAGCCAAAACGGGGGAGTCCTTGGAATTTCTATGGAAATTCTGGGGAATTTCATAGCCCGGGCATTCCCGAGCTGCATCTTTCACCCCCCCCAGCTGCATACACACAATGCGTATAACCATAAAACCTGTCCCAGTCTTAGGATCTTAGGGAACCCAATTTGAATCGAATTCAAGTGTCATGCTATTTTTGGGCATGGAAATTTGTCACTGAGCTGGCTCAAGTGGCCACCAGACCGAGTCCCCGGACCAAAGGCCAGGCTGCAAGTCCGTTTTGTGAGGCGACAAACCCAACCCCAGAGCGTCGGGCCAGACTGCCGGGCGACACTTTTGTGGACGTCATGCCCAGCCCTAGCCCTCGTCAAACTATTTGCTCATGTTACATCTCCGGCAGCCCGATCTGCCCGGCGAGGCCCAGGCCCTAAACATTGTCGGGGGCCAAGGGTACAGTGGTGCGGGATGTAACCAAAAATCCAATAAATATTTCTTTAACAGAATGCAATTAATTTTAGTCATAGAATATATAATTTTGAAACTTCAAAAAATATAGAAGAAAATTTATTACAAATTGGTTGTTAATTCTGATTGATTTTTTACTATGTCTTGAACATGAGTTTACTTTAGAACCAGTTGAGCATTGTATAACATTTCAATGTTATTGTCTTTGTATTAAATATAAATTTCCAAGTCATATTCATTACATTTACAAGACTCTCAAGTTTTCATTATTTCTTTATGATCCTGTACATTATTTATATATTTTTCTTTAACCTAGTATATCCAACCACTGTCCTGGTCGCTTCTTTTATCGGTCGAGCTGGAGACCAGATTGGACGATGATCTTGGGCCTGCTCCTCGCACTTAATTGTTGGTCATGCACTGACGCTGCATTTATTTATGGTTTTCTTAATGAGTCTCATATTTATTACACAGCCGACGGTTGGACGGTCGGACGGAGAGTCATCCACATTCATAACCATGTCCATACTACGTACTCGTATATACTCGTATATATCCCAGATCCAGATCCCGTGCTGGGCGCAGGGGAAATACGTGTCACATTTCATTAACGGGCTCCCTTTTCGACGAGGCCCAATCGAAGGCAAGAGTTCGTAAAATATATATCGAGTGTAATTTGAATATGCACTTGAAATTGCATGGAAATTATTTGTCGCGTTCGACTTGACACTTATTCCGGTCGGAAATGACCGTACTTGGAGGCGGTGATATTGGATTTGAATGGGTCGGTCATTCGTATATATATTTGTTTTGGCTGCGTCTTTGGCTTCGCCACTCGAGAGAGATTGAGGGGAAGTGGGTGTGGCCCTTGAGATGGTCGTTTTCCGTTCATTACTAATTTGGATTAAGGGGTTACCTTGCATTGTATTTAATACAAAGATTTTAGAGCTCTCTGGCAGCAAGTTAAGCTTAGTGTTTCCAGTTAATCCCTGAGCTTCAAGGACTCTAATCTGCGGCCGTATGCTGGGAGTCAATCCTTCCCACAATCAATTAACTCATCACTCCCTCTGGAAAACGTGGCTCACCTTTAAGCCCACCCTTTTTTGGCCAGCTCTTGAGCTCTTCTTCGGCCGAATTGCCGCTGGGCCAGAATTGATAACATTGTAACATTGAATTTTCTGCATATAAATGAATTAATTTTCTGCCAACGCATTCTGCCAGCTCACTTCTGCCTTTGTCCTGGGCTGTGCGCTGTCCTCCGTATCAGCAGGCTGGCATCCCTGGTCCTTGGTCGTTCGTTCCCTGCTGCAGGCATTGTGTACCGGGCTAATTTCCATAAACCCCCCCAACTTTCCCGAGACGAAGAAGTCGCAACGCCATTGTTATGCTAAAGTTCGTTCTGCGCGAAAGGGGTTGCCAGCGCTTTGAGGGAGAGCGAGTGGAAATGGACGGGACCACCAGGGTTCGAGTGGGAATCCGCTAACAAAAATTGTTGCCAGCCTGCAGGTCGAAGCAGGGGATGAGCTCACCACCAAACCAAATTGTTGCACAAATGTATTCCCCGGAATTTGCCAAAGACAAGCAAGCAGTTACGAATAATGGAAAAAAAGAGCAACCCATGTAAGCACCTTAAATATCGAGGCCGTAGCGCCCATAAAAACCTGCCTTTCCCAGGGAGATACACTTGAAGAATATTATTATTATTCAGGAAAAGGGAATGAAATTGTGTTACAGAAACTGAAAAACTATTTTAGAAAATCTGAAAAAGATGCAGATTTAAAAAATAAATAAATGATATTTTAAAATCTCAGAAGGAGTATTTGGGAATTTTGAGTCAAGGATATGACGGAGGACAGGCTATCTATTTTTTTATGAAAATGAGGATCGGTAATATAATTTCAAACATCGAATTTTTGAAAGATCAAATCATCATCATCATACAGATGTATATAAAATTTTGAAAATTACATATTTATATTATTTAAAATACAAAAATATTTTGTTTACACAGAATATTTTGTTGGGAATTAAAGCAAAGTCTAAGACGGAGCCAGAAAAATAGAGAATATACTCTTTGAAGCCTGATTGTTTTTCAATAAATGATCATAATATAATATCATTATACAAGGCTCTTAAAAATACAATTTTAAGCTAAGGTATAATAAGAAAAAAGGTATTATTTATACTCAAGGTTTTTATAAAACTTAATATTATTTTATTTCATATATTATAATGACATTTAAAAACATTTTCTTCCAGTGCACAGATATCGGGCAATTGTGATAATTCCACCATTCTCCCAGGACCTAATCGTGCATGCGTAAGGGCCCAAGGATCCTACGTCGGCTGAGCTGCTTAGTTCTTTGTTGCTCCGCGTTGCCTGCAATTGCAATTGCAACAAAATCGCCTGTGAAATTGCACAGAAATGCGAATTGCATTAGTCCCCCCCCCGATACAGTAGCAGTTATAGACAATATATAGACGCCCCGGCAGTCCTGTCAATCACAACAGATCGGTCGAGGGGGAGAGAAGGTAAGCGTAAGGTGTTCGCTGTCAGATTTTCTCCACAAAAAAAACGGATCGCTATAAATTTTATACGCTTCTCGAAACTTTATTTTATGGCCAAAAGGAAAACGAGCAGTGAGTGAAAAAAAGAAGGAAAATACTGAGTAGGGAAACTAACAGCGGAATGGAACGCCGTTAATTTACGAGATATACTCCCCATGGTTTTTCGGTTCTATTTGGTCGGTTTTTTTGTATATACAAAGCGATCGGGAGCAGCGGATCCGGGACTATCCTCCTCCGCAGGCTTGGCGTTCGTGTGAATTTGAAATAAAACACACTGCATCCAGTGCAAGTCTTGAATGGGAAAGAAGCGGGGCTAAACGGGGGTTCTAAGTGGTCAAAAATGGTTTCTAAAATCGATAAAGATTTATTTAAGCCAAGTTTGAGACAGGAGATCTTCAAACTTAATGAATTGCTTTCTTAGAACCCTAAGGTACATGTTTTTTGGTGTCAAAAATCATTAACTAAATGAAAAAACAGTATCTAATACATTCATATTTTAAGAACTAAAAAATATATTTATTTAGCAGCCTTGAAAACCCCCACATAACAGCTTTACAACCACAGCCATGTAAAATCATGCAAGATCCCAAGATCCCCCAGCTCCTTTGGCATCCACAGATGCCAGCGACATGCCACAAATGGACTGTGGACTCCCCCCCTTTTTTGGAAGAGCCTACCACCTCCCCAAACCCAATCCATCGGATCCATCTCAGCTCCAACCATTCCCATTCCCATTCCCTGATAGATTGTGACAGCAGACGACCCCAGAGTCCCGGCCAGAGTCCCGCGACCCGGACATGTGTCAAATCAGCGCGTTAAATGTTTGTGGAGCATTTAAGAAATATTTTCATGTAATTTGGTAAACTAATTGTTTTGACAATAAGGCATTTGTAGCTTTTCAGCGCGAGATTCGATTTTGATTGACTTGGGCTGACAGACAGGCGAGTTGCAGTCGCTGGTCTCCGGTTCTCTCCGGGATTTTCCGGTATTCATTTGCCATGTTGCATTATGTTCGACTCGACATCGACATGTAATTGATATATTGGCTGCAGGCGCTTCCATGGAGATCACTCCCACTCGACCCCCTGCTCCATTGCTTCCCATTCGGATGCCCAACTAAACAGATGTTTTGCATGCTAATGTTTGTTTACTTTGTATTGTTTTTAAACTAATGCTGATGCTTCGTTGTGTGATTGTCGGGGGAGTTGTGCCTACGAGCCGCGTCGATCCGCTGTGGTTTTCCATATGCCAGAAGTGGGGGGAAAAATTCTTAATTGGTCGGATATTGGAAAGCAATTAAAAGGGGGCTGAGTTTTGGTAAAGGTGTTGGTTACGATGGGGTTTTTGGGGGATTTAATGTGGGTGAGAGCCAGGAGTAAGTTCTTAAGTAAGTTTTATATATTTATTTATTTTTATATTTTTATAAGAATTATTTTTATGGAAGACAAATTTATTTCGACTAAAATCGAACTTTAAATTGATCACAAGTTCTTTTCCCCAAACCAACCTTTGACTTATAAAAAGTTTTCTATTTTATCAAATAAATTCCTTTAAAATATAAAACTACATTTTCATTAAATACATTTCCTCCCCATTATTCCATTTAAATATATATAATTTACCCAACTCCAGTACAACCGATTCCTACATCCACATTCCCCAGTCTTCTTGTTCCACCAATGCAATCACTCAAAAATTCTATAGAAAATGCATAAAAACTCAAGCACGGTTTGTATACACAAATTTGTTTGCTAGTAATTAACAAATTTAGGGGAAACAATATCATTAATCCCCGACAATATAAAGTCAGAGTTTATTTCCAACAATAATACAAACATTTAAAAGGCCCTGCCATTCCGAAATCCCGTTGTCGTAGGGCTTCCTCCGTCCTCTGAACTCCAAACACCATCCATCCTCCATCCTTCTGGGCTGTATATCAAATCTGTAATAAGTGCTGAGTGCCAGAGGAGGAGGATGATGATGATGGGGCTGTGGGGTATTGGAATCCGGTTGGGCACATGCCTTCTTCAATTGTGTTTTTTTCTGGGAAAAAACTGTCGACGCAACGTCTACGGTGCATCAAGCAGGGCAAGTCCATAAAAAGCAGGCGAGCGCATAATGGCAATGCCCATTAAAAAAGGTGCAGAACTGTTGATGTTTATGGCCACATCGTTCAGATATATAGCCCAGATTTACACACCCAAGAATCGGTGCCAACCAGAGGGAGTTGTGTCTGTCTCATTCAATGGAGACAACTGTGGTGACTCTTAATAATTATGAGGGAAAATTTGTATACGAATATAATATGATTCGGTAGTTTACAAATTTTATTATAACTCTTTTTGGCAATTTAAAAATTTATAAAAATTAAACAACGATATTTAAACCCCCTTTTATATTTAACTATTACTGATATTAAAGAAGAATCGGTATTTATATAGATCTGAATCATAAATCGTTTACTAGCCATCAGATACTCTTGATCAGTCCCTGAAGTCTGCGTTTTTAGGTAACTATAAATCAACATTTATTCTTTTTATAACATGATAATCTTTTTGAACAAATGCAAATTCTACAAAAAGAAAATACAATTAAAGCCCAAAGATCAATAATTTTAATTTAATAGAAGTTTGTGTTCAAACTTAACCAATATGAAGTTGTAAATTTAAAAAACCTTTACATTTTTTCATATATTTGTTAAATTATAATAATAATGTTAAACAATTTCACTTGAAACTGCTTTTTACTTGTCTCTCTCTCGTCGGCTGTCGTAGAAAGTGCCCTTGACATTTGCCTTTTACCTTTCTCCCAGTCCGTTCCAGTATTCCGAGGCGTTTCCTGTTTGTTTAACTGATTTCTTTCCTCTTTTTGGCCACCTTTCCCGAGCAAGTTTTCCCAGCGATCACCGGGCAAAATGGCCGCCATGGGAGTAACCGCCATCGGAGCTGAAGTACGCTGTACGGAGAGCCACCCCGAGAGCACAGACTAGACAAATATTGGGTTTTTCAATTAGCACCCCGAAAAGTTGTCTCCCTCTCTGTGCCTCTCTGCCTTTTAGCCGCCCCTTTTTGTGGCTGCAATGCAGGAAAACTTACCCCCAAATGGAAGCTGCTTTCAAATTTCTCTCCTTTGTGCACAGAGAGAAAGGAATGGTTGTTTATTAATTTAGATTTGGTGTGGGAATTTATAATTATTAATTAAAATAGAGTTTAAAGGGATTAGGGTTAAATAAATATTTTTTAATTACCGGTAAACGTCTTAATCATTATTTATTTTTATATTTATTAAGATGAAATTTTACTAGAAATTAATATTAGCTAAGTCGTTGTTAATGCTCAAAACATTTGATTCAAAATGTAAATAAACTATTCAGGACAATAAAATTAAGACTAGGGATTAAATGATTAATGTTATTCAATGAAAAAATATTATATTTTTCCTACTCCTTAAAAGGTTGTTCAGCATTTTGAATAATGCTTTCTTGTTTCATTTTGAACTATGATAAACAGCAGCTAGCTTTTTATATTTTAGTAATTGGCTATGGTATACTATAGTGGAAATTATAGTTCTTCCATTTCTTGAAATATTAAATTAAAACATGATTTTAATAAAGACATGTAGACTTATCTAAATAATAAACTTTCGCTCTTACACAGTTGTTACAATTCCATTAAATGAAGCTCCCCCGTGTTTCCTAAGTGTGAATCGCCCCTTCCTTATTTCCTTTTTTTTTTGGTGGAATAGACGGGAACGGGAGTGTTTGTCTAAAGGATCAGGCCTCTGTTTGCGTATGGCCGCGTTAATTGCCCATAGTGGCGAGCGTTTAAAGCCGCCGCAAATCCCCGTCGACGAAATGTCATGTCGCCCCTCGCCACGTGTTCGGTGGTTTCTTTTTACCATCCAGCATTTACCTTCCGGAATTTCCTTGCTCGTTTCGTGTGTCTGTGTGTGTGCGGAAAAGATATGGCGAACTGATCCGGGGACTCCTTGTTGTTTGCCCCCGCTTGTTTTTCATGTTGTAAAGTTAATTATAAATTAAATATTGATTCTGTGCGTGCGACACACAGCTAGCTCACTGCTCCTGTTTTATTCCATTTTCCCTTGCATTTTCCACATTTGCACATTTTCCACGTGCATGCGAGAGGGTTTTCCTTTTTAAACGCATGAAATTGATTGGTCACGTATGATTTATTAATATTTTCTTTTCATTACGCATCCGCAGCGTTGACAGCAGCTGTTTTAATTGGTTTAAAATTTCCAATGCAATGAAAACGCTGCTCCTGCTGCAATTTAGCCCCCAGTCGTCTGAGGTTTAATGGGCCACAGTTGTTCGTTCGCTCGACTTTCGATTTGCATATGGGAAATGCACTCAGTGGGTGAGATAGAGAGAGCGAGATACATTTGCGAAGGTAAAGAATCTGCTATCTGCTGCAGTGACAAGTCATCCTGGATCATGATGGCTACCCATCAATTTTATTCGATTTGTTCCCTTGTTTTGCTTACCTAATTGCAGGCTCGGTGTTAGGATAAATATATATATCCTTGTATATATTCGAATGTATCTGACAGTTTGTTTCGCAAATCCCTTAAATTTATAGGGCTTAATTAATTATGTTGGGTTATTGGAATAGGAATCTCTTTGAAATCGTTGAGAGAGAGAAATATTTATATTAAGTAAACTAATTAGATTTGAATTGCTGTATCTTTGGACTGTCAAGATATCGAAAGTTGTGTTTATTTTTAAAGGGAAAATCCATTCAATTTATTTGAATAAGCTTGAGTTAGGGTAATGAAATGTAATTATGGGCTTTATGTTAGTTTAGAGTTCTACTGATATTTTGCATAACTACGTATAAATATTATAAAATGTATAAGTGCCTATAAATTTTATAATATTTATACGTACTAAAATCTCTTACTATAAATAATAGGATTGACAATTAATTATTAATTTGAAATACAAAAATTCTATACTTGTCTTTTACTATCCTTTAAAATTACAATATTAGAAAAAAATTTAAAAGGCTTTGTAGGGCTTTATAACAGAATTTTTTGGACATTAAAATGACTTTAGAAATATTAAAAAAATATATATAGTTACTCTTATTTAAAGCTTCATAAATTGTTTTAATTAGTTGTTAATTTTTTTTTTTAATTTTTCAAATATATTAAACTAAAATTTCCTTTACTCACTGCAAAATATGCGAATAGCGACGGAAAAATGTACCTCAAAAAAGTACTGCTCTCGCCACACACACGCACACCGTCTCAGTTCTCGCAAACACACTCACACACACAGCCATCACAATCGTATCTATGTGTGTCGACAGGTAAAACCAACCAAGATGGACAGGTCGCCACGGCAGAGAGCGGAGTGTGGTGCTGGCGGGGAAGGTGGAACGAGCTTGTTGCCAGTAATTTATGTGTGCGGCCATCGATGTGGTGATTTGGACGGGCTCTTGGCTCTTGGCTCTCGGCTCTTGGCTCTGTGTGGACGAGAGGCAAATGGCCACACCGTTGACCGACTGGTCAAAACAAGTTCCCAAAGGGAAGCGGGGCCGGAACGGGGATGGGGTATAGTTAAGATACAGATATGGGATGAGTGTGCTGGGGAGACGATCTGGAGTGAAGCGCGGAGGCAGACTGCGCGGCCCGAACGAGTTGGATTGTTCAATTGCCAATTGTTGTAGTACGGGAACCCCTTGGACTCACCCCTCCTCTCAACTAGCCCGGGTGCTGCTGCTGCTGCTGACGCCTCTGCTGCTGCTGCTGCTCTGCCGCTGTTGCTGTCAGCGCTGGCTCTCTCGCCAAGTATCTGGGAGATACTTTTGTATCTGGTGCGCAGTTAGCGCTGTGGGCGTGGCCTAAACTCGCACGAATTTCGCCAAAATACTTGCCACCGTCCCCGATTTGAATTTGTGGTGCTGTGGTTGTGGCACGCCCCAGTTAGATACATAAATATTTATAAACTTTAGATACTTTTCGCTAAGGTTTTTGCGCCAAGGTGTGAACGAGCGGGATGGCGCTACACATACAATATTTTCCGTTGGCAGATTATGAAAAAAAGTTTTCGAAGGCAGGAACGCACCTTTAAAACAAATCAAAAAAAAAAGAAAGCCCGAGACAATGGCAATAAAACGTGGGATATGCGAAAAATGGCCGAAACGAGGAAAATTCGACAACAATTTCATTTGATGGCCGCCTTCTTCTATTTATTTGCTTAGCGATTTCTGATTTTTTACAAGCCACAACAACCTGGTCAGGTTGTTGTCTCGCTGCCTTTGCCTATTTTGCATAATTTTGCTAATTTCCATTGTTTATTGTCGCAATCGATTTGCCTTTGTGTTTGTGTCAATAAACGAGACCGCGCGCGTTTTTCTTTCTAGCCTTTTTGTTTTTTCTCCTATTTATTTTTTCGCCCCGCACAATTGTGCTAATTTATTTTATTGCACTGAATGAATATATATCTATATATCTATCTATCTGTGCTTTGTAATTGCTTTGATTTTTGGTCCGCTTTGGCTAGAAATTTATTTGAAATTTTAATTGTGAAAATATTATGCTACGGATTATGCGATTTATTTGTTATTAAACGGAAGTCATGAAACTGAAATTGGAAATTGTAATTTCGATTGTAATTTAACAATTTGGTATTATTGTTTTCGCACCGTTCGTCTATTGTTGTTATTTATTTGAAATGTATCCGGCGGATAAATTGTGCACACAACCGGCACATGCTCCTCGCCTGCATTGCGATATTTTTTAATGAAGCCTGAAACATTTCAATTTCGATTTCCATTTCCATTTAGATTTCCATTTTCATTTCCATTCCGATGCGGATTTGTTTGTTATTGAATGATTTGTTCTAAAATTTTATGATGCATAGATTTGTGTAATATTTCAATTAAATAGTCAATGGCTTGCGTGTGGCTCTCAGGTTAATTAACTTTTATGAAATGAAAATGTTTGGATAGATGGATTTCACTTCCTCTTCTTTTTTTGTGTTGGTGTGGCTTTCTGTTTGGCTGCTAATTTGATAGGAAAATATGATGGGATTTGAAATCAAATCAATTGCGGGATTAATGCAGTTTGCAATTATTGCTGGGGAAATAGTTAATACAGAGTTTCGTTTATTTACTATATCACCTTGTTAACATGTGTCTCTTTATTGCTTTCGGTAACTTAAAATAGCAAATTGGTGTTAAAAATTAGGGAAACTCTCCTTTGGTGGAACTTAAGATGTCATTACTTAAATATATACATAAAACTTTCATAATACAAAGGTGTTAGCAGGAACATATTCAATTTTTTTTAAAACTTTATAAGAACTTTTATAAGGACATTTTTCTCAAGTAGTTTTTTACCTCTTTAATTCTGATAAAGGCTAACTTTTGCTTCACAGAACAATTACCTAAAAAATTATTCCCACACTTACCCCTTGAGATACAAAGTCTTATGACTTATTTTCCATATTTCTACCCAATCCCACACTCCCCATATACATGTCCTCATATCATCCTTTATTCAAGTTCCCACTGCTCCGGCCCAAGAGTAAACACCATAAATCGATTATTGATTATTTGAAACGATCCTCTCACTCTCTGCTCTGCCCTCGAAATGCATTTAAAGGGCAAACGGCTAAAATTGAATTTCCAGGGAGTAAAACTAATTAAATGGAAGCACTTTAGTGGCCACAGTTGCGGCAGGAAGGGGATAAGGAGCAGGAGCAGAGCAGGAGCAAAAGACCGAGATGGATATGGCAGATAGTCGCCATTACGAATGCCAATTGAGAAGGCGACAAAGCGCAGCCAAAAGGCGGATGGAAACGAGGGTAACTCGGGTAACTCGGGTAACTCGGAATGGCAACAGAAACTCCAAACGAAACTCGAATTTCGAATTCGGGCATAAGTGACAATTCAATAAGCCATGACGTGCCCAAATGTTTATTTAGCATATAGCGGCGGGCGAATGAGCGACGCTCGACTGCGACTGCGACTCCGGAGCGAAGGAAGGAAACGGACGGAAAGGGATCCGGATCGGGGAAGTTCTGGCCAGAGCCATAGCTGCTGCGGAAGTGGGAGAGGGAAGAGGAGGGCGGAGGAGCAGTAGCAGGACCAGGAGCAGGAGGAGTCCCTTCTGGGTTGTAGGGCGAGTGCTCTGCGTCTGCCTTTAAACGGTGGTACATTTCAGGCAGACAATTTGCTCGACCCATCACCAGAGCCATCAGCAAAGGGACACTTGAAGAAAATATTACCCACTTAATTTGGAGAGTTCTTAGGGGAAAATATTAAGGAATTCAATTATATTTAAAGGGTTATTTAGTAAATTAAATATATTATTTAAGTCTATGTGGGTAAAGCTTCCTGGAAAGTACGTTAGATAAAATGTACGTTGTTATCTTACTCAATTTTTGACTATGTATTAACTTGTTTCCTTTCGTTTCAAATAATATTCATAAACAAATCTTTATTAAAATATATATAAAATAGGCAAGTCCTAATTTAGACAATATTCATGTTTATAAATATTGATGTAAAGATTTTTAGGAACTCTCTAATAAAAATATAGTATAGGCAAAACTTGTATCTTATTTGATTTTGCACTATTATATTAGTAATCATTGTTGGAGCTTATGTTTACACAAATAAATTGATTGAAAGTAAATGAATATATGTTATATTAATTTCAAATAACATTCTCAAATTAAATATTAAACATAGAATACAGGGTTCAATAACAATTTCTAGGAGAAATACAAGACCCAATCTAATATTTGACTTTAGGATTTAGTTTGAAGCCCTTTTTAGTAAGCAAGCTTTAATGTTATGGGCTCTAAATTACATTAGGACAACAAAAATATAATAAATAATAGTGTAAACTCTAGAACATTGTTACTACTTAATTTTCTCACAGTGCCTCTGTCTGGTTGGCCGCTGCCACTTTCATAAAATGTTGCTGCTGTCGCAGTCGCTGTGTTGCCGCTGATGTTGCTGTGGCTGCTGCGGCTGCTGAAGAGAGATGAAATGTTTATTTAGGACAAATTGTCTTGGCTCGACGACGACGGTGAGTGTAGGCAGCAGGAAATTGCTCATTGCAGGGCGGTCTGAGGGCTATACGTCTGCGTACCTTGTTAGGAGCGAGGCCTGGACCGCAAAATGGTTTACCAATTAATATGCTTTGGCTGGAAAACAGGGTACACTGGCATAGACTTTGCAGCCTCTCACCCTCACCCTCACCCTCACCCTCACCCTCAACCTCCTCACCCGCACAGTAATCATTTTCATGGGCGTTACTCGTCAAATTGACTGCGAAATCTTCATCTTTGGCCCTGTTGACATGTGCTCGCCTTGGGGGAACTTCTTCTGTGCTACATCTCCCATATATATCTATCTATCTGATGTGTCTCCGCCGCCTGTCTTGATCAGCCTTGACTGCATCTTTTTACCACATAGCTTCTTTTTTCTTTGGTTTTTGGGCCTTGTTTGCTTAGCCGCGCGCCATTGACGACACGTTTCTGTGCTTCTTGCCCAGCTGCCGGAGTTTCGTTAATCTGCTGCTGCGGTCGCAGATACATTTTCCAATTCAGTTACGGACGCTGAGATACAGATACGAGCTGCAGATATGTCTAATTTGGTTATTTTCGAATGTGTTTTCATTGCTTATCGGCTGCCTAATTAATGGCGATCACGAGCATCTGACAGATACGTTTTTAATAATCTTGCTGACGGCTACTTGTGGATGGTGGAGATGCAATCAGTATCTGCCTCAAGTGGCAGATACTTTTCAATGAATGCTGAAATTATAAGTTTTTGAGAGCTCATTTTGAGGGTAAATTGATGAGTGGAGATAGTAAGATTTTAAATCAATATCTATCTTAAATATAATCTTTTCAGTGAGAAAGATTTCCTCTTGTTAAAAATTATTCCACTAATTTAAACCCTTTTTATAACATCCTTCCACATGTTCTCTCTAAGGCTTTAATTCCGTTTAACCCCTTTAAATTCCTTTTTGTTTGCAAACAAGCCACGCCCTTTCGCCAGGGAAATCCCACCCCCTTTTTTTGGGTGGCCAACAACCCCCTTTTGGGCCCCGGCTTCTCCATATGCGTAATTTGTCAACGTCTTTGGCGTGGTAGACTCACGTTCTCGTCGCTCGCCTCGCTGCAGTTGTTTTCCCAATGTAAATATTTAAATATTTTCAAGACAAACAGCGGCGTGTTGTCTCTGAAAATATGTTGATAAAATATTTGCTCGGCAAACTGGTTAAAAATTACAACAATTCACGTCTCGTGTGTCTGCTCGTTGGCTGACTTTTGGGCATTTGTTTTATTAATTTGCTCAACACTTTTTGCCGTCGGGCGTTGGGTTAAAAACAGCAAATAGTCTTGGTTTTTGACTTACTTTTTCTGGCTTTGAGTGGCTCCTGATTTTTTTGCTGCTTATATCTTATTATCTTGCTTATTTGGCTACCAAAGAGGTAGCAAAATTGCAATGCGTGGTGGCCCTCTGCTTGATGTTGCTATAATTATTGTGGCCAAAGGCGAATATTGTTGCTATTGTTTTTTTTTTTTTGTAATATTTGTTGTTATAATTGCCAGAACAGCTCGTGCAGACAGCGCGGCACCAAGTGTTTCACATCCCATGAGCAAAAAGAAAACACGAAAAATAAAACCCAAAATGCGAAGATGGAATAGAAACAAATCCAGGGAACAATGAACAATGTATTATCTGGTTGTGTGCTCTACTTTAGGCCAATTTGCATTGTGTGTTCTCGAGGATCTTGAGGAGAGGAGAACATAACTTCATCCCTGTCCCAGTCCCGACAGGCGGTCCACTCTGCTATCCTATTTTATTGTATTTCAACCGGGAAACACGAAATGAATCACGTATCGGAGGCTGGAATTTCACATAACACATTCCAATTGCCACGGGCTGACATTAATTGTGGCGCAAACGATCGATTAGCAACATTTTAAAATTCATTAATGAATTGCTTCTCAAACACACGCACAACCCACCCAACAACAGCCATGTACATAAATAAGCAATCCCCCAATCGCCGATCCCCTCAAGAGCGCCTCCAAGTCTCTGGTTATATGTATAAGTTCGAAGCGATAGCACAGTGGTTTCTATAAGTTTTGGTCAAGGGGAGTAGTAAGTATTACTCTAAAATATAAGAAAAAAGTAATATTTATATTACTTTCCTTTACTTTATATATTTATAAATTAACTAAGCTTAAAGGTAAAAATTGTAACGCTGGCTTATCTAACAATTAGAAACTTTAACTTTCAAGCATTCTTAAATTTATATTTAAATATTTTCAAGTACTCCCGAAATCATCATACTTTCCTTCAGCACTGTTTGACTTTTACTTCCTCACACACCAGAGCAAACCCAATAATAAATCGAAGAGAAAACTGTCTAAAAAATGACGAGCTGACGATTTGTATGGTATTTTGATATCCACAGACAGCACCAAACAAGCTCCAAATTATCAGAGGCGTTGGTCTAAAGGGGTCTTATATACAGACTCCAAAATATAGCCCTCGGCAGTCCCTTTTTCGCACCTCCACTGGCAGCATTCAAAAAACTTATTATGCACAAATAAATACTAGAAGCGGCAGCAATTTTCCCCCAAATAGATAAAAATGAAGAAAAATCTGTTGTTTCTTTGGTTTCGACCTATAGTTTTTCTTCTTCTTTTCCTTTTTTTTAGTTTTTCTCCAGTTGATTTATACGAGGAACGGAAATCGTAGACTTTTCGACGCGCAGCATGAGTGCAACAAACGCAGATACACAGATACATCTGCTGGCTGGCACATATCTTTGGGATACGCGGCAAGGAGGGAATGCGGCTGCGGCCGCTGAGATGCCCCGCTGAATGAAATTGGGCAAAGCGCATGAAATATGTTTGCAAACAAATTAATAACAATCGATCTGAAACTGCCCGAATGCCTAGAGTTGCCAGGTCGACCGCCCCCTCGACAAATGATCAATGATCGGGACACTTGCAGAAAATTTATGAGAGTTTTGGGATTCATTTTGCAACAATTTAAATGAAGATAACATTTTGAACGTAAAAATATGAATTTACGGTTGGTAACTATTTTTTTGTGGTTATTTATTAGTTATTAAATGTGTAAAGTGGTAGATGTTTCTTTTACTAGATTTAAGTAAACGTTTTTGGCTTCCTTCTATATTTAAACTCCTAATAAAAATATGATTTAAATATATGACTTAAAATACTAGCTAAAGATTGAGTAATTCATAATGATAATTTTAAATACTAAAATGTATTAACAGAACAACCGTTTATTCGATTTTTCAACATTTTAAGTACGAACATAAGCGAGCCTTTTTATATAGCAATATTCCTGCCTAAACAATAAACTTTATGGCTTTAAGTTAATTAGTTAATACATTTATTAAATAAATACAATTTGCTTCCTTATTTCCTTTTCCAAGTGCACTTTCCTAAGGCTTCTGTTTTTATAATTTGGGTTACACAAACAGAGCAATAAATATAGTATTCGGCGAATGAGCGATGCAGAATTGGCCATGGACGGCTGCTTGGCTGATCATTATCCCGATCTCTTCTTCTCGGTGGTTTTGGCATTTTTGCGAGGGCCTCTCCAGCCGATCCTCCCCCGGTTCTTGTGTTTGTTTACCAATGCATTGGATCGACCAGACATTGGAACGCCAAAAAGCTGTCGTAACCATAAATTAGCACCTCCTTGGGACTCCACCATATGGTTTCCATGTAAACTGCATTTTGCCCCCGAAGAGGAGATTTATTCTGCCAATTTCTAAATGCTTCTAAATGAGTTGCATTGCTTTCATCCACTTGTGATTATTATAGCCGATATATATACATATATATTTATATGTAAGGGATGAGATGGCTTCCGTAAACAGAGGAGGAGGGTTGCCAAGGCCTTGATGATGATCGATGGGTTAGGAAAGTTGGAGGATTACATTGTTGATAGAGTCCATAAAAGATTTACAATTTATAAGTGGATTTCTTGGGGAAATATATATCAAATAAATTATTAATTGTTCATATTTTAAAATAAGAAATATCAAGAAATAATATTTAAGAATTTTAGGATTCTCCTAGATTTCCCTTAATACAACCTGCAGCTGGTCCAGTCCCTGGACACGCCTCTCACTTCTGAATGCGTAGAAGCGAGCCTCTGGCCTGCCATGTGTGAGGGATTACGGATTAGACGTGCTCCCGACCTGTACCCGTAGCCGTAGCCATACCCGTAGCCGGGTCTGCGGTCGCAGCACGAGCTGGCGCTAGGCAGTCCAGTTCGGGTGTCTGTTTTATAGCCCAAGATCTCCGTTGTTCCGAGCATTTACCACCTCCGTGGGCGATAAATCTGCAGTGCGCCCGTGGCGCAATGAACTCGAAAAACTCCACTCCCACACCCACTGGCAGTTCTCCCACTCCCAGTGCCACTCCTCCTACTCCTCCTCCTCGGGTGATTCCATTTGCTGCGGTTTGTTTAGCTTGCGTGGCGACGATAAACACCTTGGCGCCAGAGGAAAATAGCACGAGGATTGGGTGTGGATCAGGTCCTGGTTGGAAGCCATTTGACAATGTTCCTGGGCACACGAGGCACTTGAGACTAACTCCCCCATTAAGCCTTTCAGCTGGTCAAGTGGCCCAGGTGATCGGTATGAATAATATGTACCTGTGCCCTATACACACCTGTTGCCCAATTTCGAATGCCATGGCATGGGTTATCAGTGCGTGGGGATCAGTGTTGATCATTTAGGGTATTTTTACAAGGTGTTAATTAATTAAATCTTGGGAATAAAATATACAAAAAAATAAAGGATTAGGTTGGAAGAAAATTATTAATTATTTTAGGTACCTTTCTTATTTTTTTGACTGGAATAAATTCGCTGTTAAATTCTTATGTTTCTTGTTGGTCTTTTAACTGCATTTATTTTAGATTAATTTGTTGATTTGGAAACTATATATAATATATATATTAAAGATTTTGGTGCACAAAACCTGGACTCATTGCTAGAAACCTGCTTTTATATTTATTTCTATTTATTATTTTGAAATAAAAATAATTTTACTGCTGCGTGGAATATTTTCCACTAATATCTGAGAAGTTTATATATTTATATTTAAATCATATCTAATTAGTTAGTAAAATAATTTAGCTTAACAAAATTTTAAAGACTAAGAAAACATCTTCTTATTTCGTGTTTTAGAACCACAATAACTTTTTATTTTATATTAAATTTCTAGTTTTATAATATTTTTGGGTTTAGCTATTCTTACGCTTCAAGAAATTAAGAAACACTTTTTCAAAAACATTTTAAAGTATTTTTAAAAATATTTTATATTTATTTTATTTATTTTTTATATTTATATATATTATCAGTGATCGAACTCAAAGTTTTCTGAATTCTACTTACCCATTTTGGGCATCTCCGATCCTGTCCAGCGATCGCTGCGACTTGGCCTTAGTGACGACGCTCTGGCGGCTGTCGTGGGGAGCGGGCTTCCGTCGAAAGCTCTTGAAATTACACACGATATCGGGCGGTAATTATGCATGCATTTATGTTATTGTTAATTGTTTAAACAATACACCTCTTCCAGTCTTCGATTGTTTAACAATGGGTTGGGGGGCAGGCAGATCGGTTACGAAATGGAAATGGAATTGGATTCGGAATAGGAATCGGAATCCGGATTCGTTGAATGGCCGCTGTTCATTCATGCGTTTTTTTTTTGTTTTTGAGAAGGGAGTAGGGCGTAGGTGTGGGCTTTCGGCGGAGTGTGAATGATTCCGAACTTATGGGCCTCCATTCGATTCATGGAAAATACTCGCAGTCCATAGACGTTCGGTATAAAATATAATCATATGCCTCAGACCAGTGCCAGTGCCAGTGCCCATCCCCAATTATATAACCTCATTGCAGTCACTCATTCGACACGATGTTTTCGCTTCCCGGCAAGGGAGAAATTCCGGAAAAGCCATTGGAAAGCTTTTGCAATTGATTTATGACCACTTCCCTGGAAATTGTCGACAAAATGTCTGGCCAGAAATCGGGGAATCAAGGGATTGATGCCTTGTTTTCTCATATATATTTTCCACGTTGTTCCTCTACTCTTTTCAATTTTTTTTTCGCCTGCGCTTGAGGAATGCCAACGAGTTGTTGGGAAGAAGTCGTTTCCGTGATTTACACGCCAACGAAATTAGAAAATAAACAATGGATTTTAGTATTTCTGGCTGGGACGCGTGATGCGGATTTCCAGAGGATTGCCTGCGGATTCCTCCTATGAGCGACTGAATTTGATTATTTGACTTTCAGCCTAAGACGATGTCGGGCCCAGCACTTTGATAGTGCTGAATCGGGGATAGCTATTCGCCATTCGCCATTTGCCATTTGCCATCCGTTATCCCGTAATTCCCCGATTTCCCTATAATATTTATTTGCTTATGTCGCGTCAACTGCTTGGCAAATTCGGCGGCAGCATCAAATGGCCCAAAAAACGGGCCACAAATAAAAAAAAATGGGGAACATTCAAAGCCAGCGACAGTGACGCATAAACATTGCTCCTAATCTGTATCGGAATATGACTGACTGCCGATCAGGAGGATCGGTATGATGATGATGATGATGTAGCCGTAGTGACATCAAAGCCCCCAAAAGCCTGATAAGCCAAATAAACCAGGCATCAACATGGATAATCAACTCGGCTGGCAGATAACTCCATTTTTCATAGGGGGAAAATAAGGATCCCTCGTCAGTGATGGCATTTGGAGGAAAAATTCAACAAGAGGTTAATTACATCGACCATCATATTTTAGAATATTTTACATATTAATTTCAACTTTTTCTTTATTTTCTTTATTGATAATTCAAACTGCACATATAACAAGATAACGCAAACATATTTATAACATCTGTAAGATTTAGATATTATCGAAATAATTAAAAAGAATTTAAATTTAATTAATACTTTTTGATATTATTATTAAGGTAGATAATTAGTTTATCGAAATGATAAAAATATGGATTTAAATATCGCCTTTCTTGTCAAATATAAATATAGTTTCGCTGTCTCTAAATTCTAAATAATTTCTAATAAACATTAGGTGCTTGTATAAACAATAGTATTATTTCGGGGTATTTATTCGACCCGATAAATTCATTTAAAACAAAAAATGTTCTTAATTTTTATTAAATCAGCTAAGCAAAATCTAATTTTAAGATTCCCGATCCCATTTATTCGCTAATCGAGCGCCATCTGTGGACGTCACCCTGCAGAATGACTGATCCATCGAATCCGCCCATCGTGGACCGTTGATCGCAAATCCCAAATCGCAGATCGGAGTTTTCAGATCAAAGCGCTTCAAGCGCAGCAGTCAATCAAAGTTTCCCCCTCAGTTTTTGCCCGTGAGGCTGGGCCAATAAATCCCCAGCACTCTTCCCCCCGAAATTTCCTCGATTTTCCAGCATCCTCCCTTCTTTCTGTATGGATAATTTACTTAAATGTCGACGCCTGGCGCTGCCTATTCGCGATTTTTTTTTTGTTGGCCTTTGCCGCTGGCTTTGCATAAATCGATCATAAATTTGATTTGAAAATTGCGCCGGGTGAAGGCGGCCTTTTGGGCCAAAGTCCAAAGTCATTTCTGCGTATTTATAACTCAATAAAACTTCAAAAGTGTTCGAAAACATACGCTCTCAAAGTTTTTTTAATGCCATAAAAATGCAGTTCGCCTTCTTGTTGTTCTTGTCGCTCCACGTATTGTGTAGTAAAAATCCCGGCCATAGCTTTATGGCCTTTATGGAACTCCGTTGAAGCGGAAGTTTACTCTATCGAGGAGTAAAAGGAGCCTCTACAAAGTCCAAATTGATTTCGATTTCGAAGGCGGGGCGGTGGAAAAACAATCAATCTGAAGTTGATCGTCATCAAATCTGGCATTGGATTTCCCAGAAATGAAAACAAAAAAAGAGTCAACAAGATTTTTACAATTTCCTTCTTTTGGGTTTTTTAAAACTATGCGTTGTATTTCGTTATTTTATTATTAAAATTGGGTCATTAGATATTTATTATGAGTTAAATTTTCAATTAAATATTTAATGTTGACTCCGTTTTTACATAAATTTTAAAAATTATAAGCACAACATTTAAATAACTTTAATTATTACTAAACCATAGAGTTCCTGAATTTCCTGTACCACTTTCCATAAAATAATAAAAATGTTCCCATTGAATTCGTGGATTTTCCCTGGCTTTTCTTAGTTTGTTGACATTATCTTTACCCATTTCTTCATCTTCTATTTGTGGTTGTCATATTTTTCCCATTGTGATTTCAGTTTTTCCCCCTCATACGTATATATATTTTTTTAAGATTTTGGAGTACATTAATTTACCTGCCATTTTTTCCCACACCAATTTACAAATGTCATACCGATGCAATGCAAACTACATATATGTACATACATACATAGGTTGGCCGGCTATATGAATTTACTTTAGAGCCATTGTCTATTATGGCCTGGTTAATTGCAACGACAGCTGCCAAAACAACGGCAAACCGTGGAAGAACAACAACGCGAGCTCCCCGTGTTGTTGTCACCGCCGTTGAACGTTGAATGCTGGGCGCTGAATTTATTGTTATAACGGGGCAATGATAACAGGTCATCAACACAACTGGCCAGGTAAATAAATATCAGGTGGGCAGTAGTACACATCCCTTTAAGGGGGGGGAGAGCCACCGCCAAAACCGCCCCATGAAAAGCGCGAAAAATAAGCAGCGTTAATTACAGAAGATCTCCTGCGGGCCAAGGCGCAGTCACGGAATACCACTGAATACGGTAGTTAGTATACAGGACACAATGTGTCCCGTGGCCGGCGAATCCTTCTGCCAGCGTTTGGCAGCTGGTACGGCTAATACTTGCATTTAATTAGGCTTGCAATAATATTTATGTAAATCGGGCTGGTTACGCGATGAGCCCCAGAGACAGCTGTCAATATTTGTGACGGGATACAGGGGGAGAAAATATGTGGTTAGTTTAAAATAAGTGTAATTTTTTAAGTGGATATTATTTCAGGTTTCTGAGGTAACAATTTTGAATTAGAAACTAGTTTCAGGAAATATTAAGGGAACGTTCAATAAAAATTAATTCATGAATAAAATAAGACAAATATGACATGAGAACTGATTACCATTGAGAAACGCAAGCACTTTCTGGATTAAAAATAAAAATAAATAATAAAATAATTAAAAAATATAACAAATCTAAACGAAATAAGAACAAATAGATAACTTCTGAATGCCAAAATTGTATACCCTTAAAGTAAGCTGTTACTATTCATTACTCATTACTCCTTTAAAGCATTTCAAACTTCTAGCTTAAATTTTTTAAATTTAAGGAAAATGTTAGTAAATATACAAATATACTTACCTCTTAAATAAAATCATAAATTATGGTTGAGAAATAATATGTAAAGATTAGAAATTAACTTAAAACGCCGACTACTGAACGGAAAAATTACTTCTGTAGCGAAAGTCTTCTTGTTGTTTGCCTTCATAAAATCCCTCTTAAATACTTTCTAGTTTTATATAAAAAAATATTTATTAAGAATTTAAATAAATAAATTACTTATTAGATACATAATAAAGTGAGGAAATTTTTGTAAAATAAATACAAACCCAAAGAAAATGCACCTAAAATTTAATTAAGACCCTCTAGAATTTTGCAATTGTTCTCGCTGTGTACTCCTCTATATCACTCCCCTCTCTTATCCTTTCACTCGATTTGATTATTGGACATTTGGCATTGTTGTCCTGGATGCACACGTTCGCTGCATGTAGCAGTGAGTATCTGTGTGTGGGCGCGTCCTTATCGCTAAGCAAACAGTGCAACATTTTGTCGCCATCGCATTTGTTTTTCTTGTCCTTTGCTTGTGAAAGTACGCTGGACCCAGCGATTCCGGATTGTAAATTCCGGATCTGGACCACCCCGGCTGCACACACAGTACACACCGAACCGCCGCGCCGTCTCTTGTTGTTTTCGCATTTAATTTTGTTGCTTTTGACACCGAATGGAGTCGGGATGGCTTGGCATTTTTCGTTGTCAACGCAGCAGCCGAAAATTGTTGGGTGCCGCCGAATGCCGAATGTGCTGAATTTGCATAGCAAACACTGAACACACTCGGCCCCATCGACAAATTCTGATTTAATCAACCCGAAATTTGAGACTGGCCAAATATAAGCTTTTCTGGAATTCGAAATTTGGGAAATTTATCGGCTTATTAAATTTCTGGGAAAGAAATCTTGTCAAGTTTAACGTTTTCTTTTTAGCAATTGCTTTAACATTTATTAGGATTTCTTTAAGAATTATTAACTTTAAAAGGGGACTTAGATTTAAGATTTAAGATGCGAAAAAATGTACTCCTATAGATAAGAAAATATAATTTTGAGAACTAAAAGAAATCTATGGTTATTTAGCTTCATTTACAAGGTGAAATTTAAGTTGAAATCTCTCGGAATGTATATTTATTAATATAAACTTTCAATTTTTATTCTCCATTATAATTATTTATTAGTATTATTTAAAGTTTCTAAAGGTCTAAATTAAAATTCTGGTTATTGATGAATATTATTTGAACTATTTGTTTACTTAAAGTAACCCATTGAGTTTAAGTTTTCACCCTAAAAATCTAGATTTAGGCTTTCGAAGCAACTTAAACATATAACCTTATATATATCCGCAATTTTTCCCCTACAAATCTTATGTTGCCTAGTGTAGGCCCTCGATTTGAAGCTCACTTTCAGGCCTACAGTCTTTGGCACACTTTTCGCCGGCACTCGAACCCCATTCACATGCCACCCAGCCAGGTATTTTTTTGTTATAGCCACGGCCAGCAATGTATACCAATTGACTGGCTTTCAAGCCGTGTCCGCCATTGAAAGCCACAGCTGTCTGCCCTCCTCCGCAGAAACCCCCAACTCCTAGGCCCAAAACACCTGAGCGGAGTTTAGCCCACAAATCGAGAGTTGGAGATTTTTACGGATATTTTTTCCTCATTTTTCCTGAGTGCGATCTCAATGCCGCGGTGGCGCCAAGCGAGGCTCAAGTGACAATGGCGTATTTTTTACTTATTTTTCATGTCCAAGACTCAAGACGAGACCATGACAAGCTCCGCATCGCAAATAATCATCGGAGCATCGCCCAAATCAGCAGCATTTTTGGCCATCAATCAGAGGCGATCCATCTTCAGGCTTTTTTTCGGATCGATTGGGTAACTGATTCGCCGACTAATAAGCTTCCTATATATTTCTTTTTTGATTCATCATTAATGTTGCTCAGGTTGAATTGACCCCGCAGAGCTTTGTGTTTTACTTTCTACCAATTTGCAGCAATTGTTTGGCAATTAGCAGGCTAAGGAAACTCTGAAGTCTTCTCAGTTTGCTTAACTAAAGATTTATAATTTGCAGAGCTTTGTAAGGAGGTTTTTTGAGTGAAAGCTAACATTTTTTTTTTATAAATAGTTAATATTAATTATTTGTATTTATGTCTGAGAAATTAAAGAGAACTTGGAGAAAAAAAAGTTGTGAAGTGTTTTTCTAGGTTAAAAAGAAATAGACTTTATGGGAAATATGAAAAACAAGTTCTGAATTTATGGAAAATATGAAATACAAGTTTAAATTAAATCTTGAATTATTTTGTAATATTTATAAATTTATAAAATTTAAGCGAGCTAAATATTTTCAATTTAACATACTTTAAAGAAGTTTATAAAGCAGTTATAGGTAAACTAATTTGAAGTTTAATTATTTTGTACATGTTAAGCTTGAAATAAAATTAATATATTCTAATCTAATCTAATATTATATTGCATTTTCTTTTTATAAAATACTAAATTACTCATTAACAAAGTTTTATTTGTAAAAATAAAGTAAGGGATATTTATTTTTTTTAATTTAGACATTTTCTTTTTCAGAAAAGATTGTATTGACTTGTAAATAAAATGTTAAGGCTTATATTCTAATGAAAAAATAACAAAGTATTCAATTATTTTTCTAAATAAAAATGGAAATTTTTATTTTAAATAATTATTATCTTTAGTTTTAAATCAATTGACAAGAAGTAATGTTTATAACTTCTTAACTTACCTGTTTAAATTAGCTCTTTATTACAGTCTCTTCCCGATTCAGTATCTTCCAGCTCAAAGTCAGCTCCCATAACCAAAACGAATCACAGTTTCCAATGAAACAACAGCTCATCAACCGATCGCTCCATTGATATTTCTCCTTTTACCATAAATCCAGCAGAACTGCAGCCACCTGATATGATACTGTTACCGAGAAAGCCATCTTCCGGCGACTACTTGACAATCGAGAGCTGACTCAAGCGACCATTCAGAGCTCGAAATGGACACGGCTTGGATAGTTATTAATGCCTTTATCTGGGAATGCTGCGTTTCGGGGTAACAAGTCTGTTTTGCCAGCGTTAAATGGCCAGATGGAATGGCAACTCCCATGGAAACCGAATTCAAAAATGGGCAAAGAAATAAAACACACAATTTCGAGATATTTTAACATATTTTCAATACACTTTTTTGTTCGGCTCATATTGGTTTTTGCGTACGCTCTAGGTTTGATAATAATTATATTATAGCTACGATTTAGTTGTATAATTTATTATTGCTTACGTGTAGTTGCTAGTTTAGTTGCAATAGTTTAGTTTTATTGACAAAATGCGCTAGTTTAAGTCCATATATATGAATGTATATATATATATAATTCTGTGTAGCAAAACCTCATCACAAATTGCATAGCAGACAATTGGGACTAAGCCTAAACGCGATAACAATTTAAGGGCTACAATTACAAATACAGTTAATACAATTATGCGGTTCTGGCTTAACAACTAAAACTTGCTTCGTATACGATCAAAGTGGGAGCTCAAGGGGGAGGGAGAGCTGCAGGATAAGGAAATATCTGTTAGATACAAAACTCAAATCAGAGCGATCTCCTTTTTCCTCAGCTCCCTTCCCCTTGGCTGGAAACAGTTTTCTTCTTTTTGGACAACAGAAAAGCAGCTTAAATTCGTTCTGAGATACAAGATACATTCTACAATCTAGAGCTGTGGTTCGTTCTTCGGAATATATTTACACGAATATACAAGAGAGCCCAGCTGGCGGCTGTGGTGGCTGTGGTGGTGGTGGGTCAGTGGGAATCCCCCGGGGGGCGACTCCTCGTTGAATCCCTCCTAGACCCCGTACTTGATGCCGTACTCCTGGTAGTGACCCACGTGCGGCCGGTAGTGACTGAGATTGCTCAGCTGCCCCAGCTGACCCAGGTTCCCGCTGAGCGCCGCATGGTGATGGTGATGATGATGATGGCTACTGATCACCGCTGCCGCTGCTGCCGCCGAGGCTGCCGCCACGCTGGCCGGTGCCGGTGGACTGGCGGACTGGAGGCTGCCCGTGGGACTGCCCTGGTCCAGTTGACAGGATTGATTCTGCTCGAAGATCATGTCCCGGAAGCCCAAGGCCGAGGTGGGACTGCTGGTCAACTGGGAGCCGCCTCCTCCTCCTCCTCCTCCACCTCCGTTGTTGTTGAGCACGCTGTTGTTGTTGTTATTATTGCTATTCCCATGTCCCGGATGAGTGGGCGTTCCCTGCTGGTTGTTGTTGCTATTGGAAATTGGCTCCGATGGCGGTGTCTCCGGGGTATACCAGCCCCCGTGCGCTGGTCCATGGGGCGTGGCAATGGTGGTGGGCGAGTGACCCGACGACTGGATGCCACCGCCGCCTCCATGGCCGCCGGGGGTCAAAGGATGCGAGACATGCGCCACATGGCGCTGCAGCTGCTGGGCATGGTGGGCGGCGGCGGCATGGTGGGCGTGATGCATCTGGCTGGTGGCCAGATTGTCGTCGTTCAAGTGGTAGGGATAGGCGCTGTGATGGATCCGCGGGTTGTACACATTCATCAGGGAGTCCACCGTGAAGCCGGCATGCTCCACGCCACCGCCGGCGGCGGCCAAGTGGTTCATCTGCGCCAGGCTGTCGTGGCAGGAGTTGAGCATGGCGGCGTGCGAGACGTCCTTGCTGCTCAGGCAGCCCAAATCCATTAGCGGCTCCTTCTTGAAGTGGGCGGCATGGGCGGCCATGTGCTTGGCCTCCAGAATGCCATTGGCCATCAGCTTCAGTGGCTTCATCTCGGCCAGCTTCTCGTTCATCATGGCCTGCCGCTTGATGGCCTCCTCCTTCTCCCGCATCACGTCCTTCTTCTTGAAGCGGCGCCTTCGCCGCAGGAAGGAGCCGTTGTCGAACATGTTGTACGAGTCCGGGTCCAGGGTCCAGTACGAACCCTTGCCCGGCTTCTTGTCGTCCCGCGCCACCTTCACGAAGCACTCGTTGAGCGAGAGATTGTGCCGGATGGAGTTCTGCCAGCCCTGCTTGTTGTCCCGATAGTACGGGAACCGCTCCATGATGTACTGGTAGATCCCGTTCAGCGTCACCTTCTTGTCCGCCGCATTCTGAATGGCCATGGCGATGAGGGCGATGTACGAGTACGGCGGCTTCACGATCTCCTTGTTCTGGTGCGGAGCGCCCAGGCCGTAGGCACTGGCCGAGTACGGATACCGGGAGTACTGGTCGTATGCGTAATGTGCCGCCGCCGCCGCAGAGGCACTGCTGGCGGCCGCCACCGCCGAGGCGGAACCGTAGCCGGCGGCGGTCTGGGCATAATGGCGGGTGAAGGAGTTCTGGTCACTGAACAGCGTGTGCATGATGGATGATGGTGATGTTGTTGCTCCTCCGGTTCCGGCGGAACCTGCTCCTGGCTGGCTGGTTTCTTAACTTTTTGTTCGCTCGGGCAAACACACACTTGGTCACAGAGCTCAACTACAATTGCTTCTGATAATATTTGCTTAAACAAGTCGGGCACATAAGTACGGCGGGATATATCTCGGATATATGTATATATTTGTGTACTGTACTATATATATATATGTATATATTGGCGCTTCTGGATATCGGGGGGCTAGAGATCACGGCGCAGAGCGAACGCAGAACCGTCCGGAGTAGTAACACGTCTGATACTGAATCGGTGTAACTGAAATAACACACAGCTCGCTGGGAAGCGACGCCGGGCAGCGTCGTCGGCAGCGGCAGCGAAAAGTATCTGCTGCTGCTGCTGCTGCTGCTGCCAGCCGCTGTATCTGTATCTGTGTATCTGTATCTGTATCCGTATCTGCAGCCAACCAACGAGGGCTGGCACTCGCAGTCAGTAAGTGAAGAGCCGCGCGCTCTCTCTCTCGCAGACACAGACACTCTTCGGAGCTCCGTCCGCCGCCATTCATGATTTCTCCTCCTGCTCCTGCTCTCTGCTCTGGCCAAATAGTTGTCCTTTCCCCGTGTGTTTTTGTTGTTCAAACTAATGCTTAAAATACGGCCTAGGCAGAGGCTCTCTCTCTCGCTCTTTCTGTTGCACAGAAAACAAGTGGGAGCCGAGCGAGAGGCACACATACCTCGTTGAGGCACCTGGGAAAAAGCCAACCGTTCAAGTGGGCGACTTTTGGTGGGTGGTGAGCGAAGGGACTTTCCCAAAAAAAAAAACCCCCACCCTGGCATAAATTAGTCCTCGAAGCTTTTTTCAATTCCAGCTTAAAGTTCTTCGAAAAGAAATAAAAAGGAAAGAAATTTCTTGCTAATTTGCAGTTTGATGGGTTTTATGCCAAGTTTTTGGCCAAGTTAAGGGCGAACGTTCGAAGCTTGTTTTCCTTCCAAAAGGCATTAAGTATTTTAAAATTTCACTGCTTACGGAGCTTAAATTGCTGGCAATATCTTTTAAAGGTAAAAGTTCGAGTTTAAATAAGTTGAATTTTGAGTTTAAATTAAAATAAATAAAAGAAAATTTAAATTAATGAATCATTTATAAGGTTAAAATATAGAATGAGATGATATTTCATTGCTTGTTATTTTATTTTGTGGGGTAATATTTTATTACTAGAATAAAGCCATTGAAACTTATCCTTTCTTGAATTTAAATTAAGGGAATAAGCTCTTTAGTTGAACCAGATTTTTTAATGGTATTTGTTTAGAAAAAATACTCCCCAAAGTGTACCTAAAATTAAGGAATATCTTATGGCTTAAATATACAAATCTTGTAATCATTTCTAAGCTAAGAAATCACATTAAAAATGAGCATATTTCTAATCAAAAAGTAGATTTAATTATTTTACTTCCTTAGCAATGTTATTTATAAATATATAGTAAATTAATCATCAAATTTAAAAAACACTTCATTTTCTTAATCAAATTGATTAATAAATATTTCCCTTGAACAAAACCCAATCAATATTCAATTAAAATTATATTTTTTGTAAGCTCTTAGATGCAGGCAATTTAATTAAAACCATTTTGCTAGCTTTTAATATCAGACTTCTTATGTAAATATTAAAATATTATTATTATTATTATTTGTATGCATATATCAACTGGCAACCCATTCACACACCCGATATGAGTTAACAGGGCTAACTCACAACAAACAAATAAAGAGATATAGCCGCGCATAAAAAGTCCTTTCCCCTGCCTGCCTCCATGGGTGTTATTCTTGCATTCCTTTTTTTTTCCGACTTTATATTTCTTTTTGCTTCTCTCTTTTTTTTCTGCTTATTGAAACAATATTTTTTATTGACTTTGTCAGCTTTAAAGTAAATTTTATATGTTTATTTGGGCAAGGGCGGCGAGTGAGTGTGCGTGGCAGAGCGGGATGGCCAGCGTGTTTGTCTGGTTATTAGACGCATCGAAAACAACAAACAAGAGTGCGTATTTGCTATTTGTTTAATTTAAAAGTATGCTGACTATTTTTTATAACCATCATCATTTATCCCTTTGAAGGATGGCGATGGGGAAAAAAAAGGCAGACGCTTTGCATTTGCGTTTGCCCACTCACTCGCACACCCTCGTGTCTGGGTAATTGATACAAGAATAATATTTGGCTCTATTAACGCAATCGCATTATTTTGACAAATATTTGTATTGTCTTAACATAATTTTTCGCATGCGATCTGTCCGGGGGCGGAGATGTGGCAGGGCGAATGCCGAATGCCGACAGATGAATCATCGCAGCGCGCTCGCCATGTGTGTGTCCAGTTATATCCATGTCCTTCGCCGAGAGTCGTCCTGCATTTGAAATTCGAATGAGGCGACTGCCAGGCTCCAGCTACAGCTCCAGCTCCAGCTGCTCCATTTTACGCATTTCATTTGGACTCTCTTTTGTGTTCGCTTTTTGGCATGTCTTTTTTAAGGGTATTTCAACTATGTTGGGAAGTTTTTACAATTTAAAATTTGTTTCTTTTTTTTATTCTTCTTATTAATATTAATTTATAATACAATTTAATTTATATATATATAAAATAGATTGTCAAAAAATAAAAAAGCTGTTAAATTAATTGTATCTCTAACCCTCTGTCCGTTGGTTGCTTGTCCGTTTGTCCGTCAATTACTTATATTTATATGCAAGATTCTGGCTCAGCTTAGAAGATATTTTTACGAAACTTTACAAAAATTTAAACCTAATAAAATTAATCAAAATCCAGTCACAACGGCAACCAAAACGAACAGCTTTAATTTCTATAATTTAAAGCATAAAAATTGATAACTTCTAAAGGCATTTAAGAAGCTTTTAAATTGGATATTTACAAATGTACAAATATAGAAATCCAAAATGTACTAAATGGAAAAAACCAATGTACAACTTACTATTATTAGCCATATTTTTATTAGGTTTTCTTATATTATAGGTAACAACTCCCTAAACTTAAACTATATAATTTTGTATAGTAACTTCCAGAGTATCTCAACGGCGTCTTGCTATCAAATTTTCAAAATGTCGCTGCTGATTTAACAAATTTCTGTCTTCAACATCGGCGCCGTGATTGTGATTGTGTGTGTATGTGTGTGTGTGGGTGTGAACGGTTTTTTTTTTTTTTGTGGCCAACTGTCTGAGTACGCCTGTGCATTTTTGCACAGTTCATGTTATTCTTACGTAGTTGCCATTGCCTGTCTGTCCCGTCACCAATCCCGATTTCTCGATTTACCCCAGTCCAGGCCATATCCGATGGTGCCATTCCATTACATTTCAATCCCAATCCCAATCTCAATCCCACACAGCTGTCGCCAGGCCGTAGTGCTCCTTGAATTCGTATCTGTATCCATATCTCTGGCCATCGTCCCACGGCATTTGACCTATCCAAATATTGTTTTAGTTTTCCAAAACTGCAACTTAACATTTTTCTCCGGCCAAATGCAGCGAAAGTCAAAAGCTGGTGGGATTTATTTAAATATATTTCAGTCAAAGGGTGTTATTTAAAATAAGTATTAATTAAAATACATTAAGTAATTTTTACTGAATGCCTAGAACCTCAATATTTATGAATTGAAAATAGGGAAATTTTATAAGGAAATTCGAGTAAAATTATACATGAGTGATAAGGAATTAATCAGCCATACTTTTGAAGGGATTTGTTCGATAATTTAATTAAAGAAAGTAATTTAAAAAGCTCAAGAACAGCTATAATATTTGTTTTCCATTTTTTAGATAATTGAACCAACGAAATTTAATAAATAAATTTAAATATATATTGGTATAGGTATATTTATATGGTATATATAAAATATTTAATAAATTTCTATTGCTTAACTTTTTAAAATGAAAATAAAACCTTAAAAATTAAGTTCCTTGAATATTAAATCAAGTTGAGAAAATATTTATAATCTGATCTTCTATGGAAACAGGTAATTAATAAATACAACTCAAATTATAAAAAATACTCTCTGTTGTTTATGATTTAAAAACATTAAAATAATTTAAATTTCTCATAAAATAATGATATTATAATGTTTGCCAGAGTTCCTTGAACTTGAGGCCTTGATAAATTCAGACACGCTTTCGCCGCACACAACATGTCAATTTGGCAAACATATTCGCCAAATCAAAACGACAAGCGTGCAATTATTTTTGGGGGAACCTGTATAGAGTGGGGGGAGGAATGGGAACTCCAGGGGAACAGTGGCTTCGCCGCAGTGTCTCGCCCATTAGCCACGCTCAATTAGATGCAGTCAACGGAACAGCGATGACATCGGGGAAATGGGGAACTCTCTCTTTCCGAACATGTGGCCATTATTAAATTTTAGCAATTCCCCCGCTCTCTCCGCCCTCCGTAGTTTTTGCCTTTTTTCGGGGCTGTAATCTAAGAATAATATTGATTTTAAAGAGCTACAGGAGTGGCGGGGGAGAGGGAGTGCACCTAATCAGACACTTGAAGCAAGGATTTGAGCGGCAACAAAAATACGGTTTTTCAGGAAAACCGAAGAAGGAAGTTGAAGGAAACGGCTCCTAAAAATGCTGATAAAGCGGTTTCAATCTTTTTCAAAAAAACACCACAAGCACACACAGATACTGGGTATCCGGCAGATACAGCTCACGCACACAGACGCGCTCAGTCTCTCTCTCTCTCTCATTCTCTCTCATGAATATGCAACGATTGTGTTCTCTGCCAATGTGAGAGGGGGTTCCCCCACACACTCACACACTCACGGAAAACGTCTGCGCAGCACTGAGACGGGGGCGTGGCCAGCAGCGGGCTGAGCGAGATGCAGCTATGGCCGCCTGCATCGCAGCCTCTCGCTCGCACACTGCACTTTCCTGTTTCGTATCCCTCAGATACGCAGATACGTAGATACATTTCCCCATCCAAAAAAAAAGTTTTGCTGGATTTTCGGGGTGTTTTCGCTCCCAGAGTTATGGCTGCAAAATTAAGGGTGCGGGTGATGGGTGGGGTGAGGAGGGGTGGCCACTATATTGGCCACTCATTAAAATTTATGATTTGTATACGGTTCTGGGCTTATTATGCATACATATATTCCCTATCTTTATTCTCCTGCTCCTTTTTGGCCAGACAATTTACCAGATTAGTTAGTAGACAAACATGTGGCTGTGCACTTGGCAAAAAAATAAGGAAAATTTGCATTTAGAAACATGATAATTATATTCCAGTAATTGGATTTGTATAAGGGATATTTGTAAAATAAAAATTGCATGTAGAGAGAGATTTTGTAGAGGCTTTAGTTGGGTTTTGTACGAGGAAATGTTCCCAAAAATAATTAATTCAAATTCAAGGATATTTTTAAAGATTAGTTCTTTGATATTAAATATTTTTAGCCTATGTAATAATGTGCATACAAATTCATATGCTTTATTTATGTAATTTAATTATAAATATAAAAATATATTAGCCATTTATATTATTTTTGAAAGACTATTGATTGACTTTTTTTCAATAAAACCAAGTTAAAAATATGTTTACAGCTGTAATTATTACATAATAATAAAATAAACAAGGAAAAGGGCAATATTTTTATTCTTTTCTATATACTTCGAAGTCCATCTTAACTTATTGTGGTAGAATATGATTTATTATAAAAGATCTTTCTAGAAAATAAATAATGCATTCAATATTCTTTCAAAAATATAAATATAAATCACTAGTATATAATATATATAATTCATTATAATATTGCATGAACATTACTTATTTTATATCAATATTTATGACAAATATTTATCTTGGTAATATTTTTATTATTTAAATATAAATTTGACACTTGCAAGCTCATTAAAAACACAAGCATTGATAATTTGTCATCCAATATATAAAATTATTATAATTTCTCGTAAACTACGATAATTTTCCAACTTTCCAATCAATTTAAATGCTAAACACACTTTCCCAACTTCGTTCCCGTTTAAGGGGTTGGGAAATATCCGCCATTAGCCTAATCGTAATCGTAATCATGGCGAAAATCTTCCGGTCATAAGCAGCAGGAAATTCTGGAGACGGCGCTAAGTCCGGAATTGAGAATCCGGAATCCCGGATTCCTACCTAACCGGATGCTAATCATCGACGCTTAGCGGGAAAAACTTTTTAAGGCATGTTTAGACTTTAATGCGCGCCGCGGGAATTCTTAATGAAATCTCCGGTTTTCCCCCAGATGCTCGAGATTTATTCAGAACCTTTACGAGGTGCTTTACCTGGCCGGCCGAAGGTGCTGCTGCTGCTGTTGCCTCGGCTACTGCTCAATGTGTCCGGTCCTTTGGTTTTTCCCCCCCTTTTTCCGTAATGATGATTATGATGATGATTCCACACGCGTGTCCTGCGGTTTCTGTGGCTTATTTGCGGTTTACAGTTTGGCATTTTTATGGCTTACCCGCTGGGAAGTGGGAGTTCCTGCGGCTGCCACTGCCGCTGGGTTTCTGGGTTGGCTGTTAAGGTGAGCTGGGAGCGTGTCTGAGGTGTGGATCTTTTGGCTAAGTGATGAGCTGCCGCTGGGTTTCCGGGAAGTGACCTGTCCGGCAAGCTAATGAAGGACACGATGAAGGTTCAATGATGGGAGGTTCAATATGGTTGGTATTAGGTGGGTTTTGGGGTGTGAACAGGTCAAGGTCTTTTGTGGTTATAGAATATAATTTATATTTCTACAATCTTTAACCTTTTAGAACTTTAATTTAATATTAAATTGAATTTAAATACACTAAAATTTCGGCTCAGTAAACACAGCTCTCTTACCATTTCCCTCCAGAAATCTCAGAGTCCACATTACCTGGACCAACTCTAAAAACTCATTCATAAAACACCTTCCCAAACCCGATCCGTTCTCCAGCGCCTTGGCCATTGAGAGATTGTAACTCGTAACTCGTAACTCGTATCTGTTGCTGCTGCTGGTCTAATGTTTATTTAATAAATATTCCCTGCCATGTTATTGCAACAAGACTTTTGTTTATTTATATGAGAAATACGCGCGACATACTCGAGACGTTGGCGATACGTAGAGGGGAATCCAAAAAAATAAAGGGGGCGTAGCTTCAGTTCGGGAAAAATTCGCAATGGGAAAACTCTTTGAATTTTTCGGGGGGGAAAATCTACATTTATATGTTATTGGCCGAGCCATTCGGGATGGCTGTTGTTTCGTCTATGAAAACAATCGGCAGCTGCTGTTTCTACGGGAAATCCTTGCGAAAAACGTTTTTAATTTTCGCATAAATTTAAAGTAAATAAAAGTGCAACAAACGGTTTTTAAAAAATTTCTTGTTTATTTTAACGCAAAGAAAAATGTTTCGTTCTCTGTGTGCGCAAAAATAAAAATGTTCAAATCATTTTATTTATTTATTTATTTATGCAGGCTGTGCATCTTCGATTTGGTTTTTCGTTTCGTTTCGTTGCGAGTCCTGCAGGCTCTCGGCCATCCGGATGGCATGGCATGTCCTGGTTGGGTTTCAGGCAGGCTCCTACCAATCGTGTGTTTACTTGACGCTCAAATCCTCTTACGACGGTACGCTGTCCTGTGTCCCTCGGCCCAGGGTCCTCGGTGCTTGGTGCTCGGTCCTGGATCCCTTTTTGTGGTTTTTCGGTCGGTTTCGCTTTGCAGTTCGATTCGAGGCGGAACGAAACGGACAATTGCATGTTTTGATTGCCGCCTGCAATTGTCCTGTTCGCCTCGGTCCAGCCTGAGCCTGAGCCTGAGCCAGGGCCTGGGCCTGGGACCTGGCCTCGTCCTGGCTGCCGCACTGTGCACTTGTGACAATATTTTCATAATTTTTGCATCTTTTTTCCGCCAACATCATCGCCAACGGTAGGTGCGTGTGTAAACATTAACTTTTCAAGAAGATTTAATCCCGATTATCCTTTGACTGTGAAATTTTTCACTCAAAAACTTTGCTTGCTAGCCGGGCCTTGTGTTTGTCTTTGGCTTTTCGGCTGAGACTCCGTCGACTTCCAATCCTCGAATCCTTTTTTCCCGTTCTCTCAGCTTTGTCCCTGCGAATCCCCGGATTGTCCAGCGTCTGCGTCCAGCGAGGCAGAGAGATAATGATCAGGCGGCGACGACTTCTTGATGCGATTGCTGCTGCCTTTTCGCCTCGCAGGACAATGGCTGCGAGTCGAGTCGCAGGGAGAGTCTTACCTCTCCTCGATTTGACTCTGGGCAGGATTTTAATTTGCCCATAAAGGTGAGACAATTAACAGAATAATTGGATTGTTCATCGGCAGGACAATGAGGTTGGATTGTTGGTTGGTTGTTCGCTAGGCAGAGTGAAGGATATCCGATGGGTCATCTCTTAAGCTGATTAGCTCCTCAATGGGCTCAGGGATTGTTGTGCACTTTTGTGGCACAATTAACTTGTCGTTATCTGTGGTTTCTATTTTATTGGATTGTTTGGAACAGAACAAGGAAATTATGCCTTTTGTTACAAATAAAGATATGATTTACTCCTAAGAATTACTATTGCAACATCCTTAACTGAAGAATGTATTGAAATAAAATATATTAGACATTGTAAGGGTTTCATTTTAAAGATTCTTTGATTTATTAGTATTTTTTATTTATTTTGAACCAAACTAATGCTAACTCTACTTTATATAAAATAAATTATTTAAAACGGGCAATGGATTATATAAATAAAACTAATAGGAATTTGAAATATTTTATAATTTTAAAAGACAAAAAACAGTACCAGCAGAGTATGGAGCTACCTTTGCATCAAAATATTTTCTTACATTCAAAAATACGCGGGCTTCTTCGATAACTCAAAAAAATCGGTGCAACTCAAAAGGCAAATGGAATTGATGGCGCCCCGCAACGGATATCTTCTTAATTACATTATCAGATGGCGCCACTGAGCAGTGTAATCTTACATGTAAGTCTGCCAGTGCTGCCAGTAAATTGGAGCGATCGACCAGTGCTGCCAGGAAATGTGCTATTAATGGAAACTCTAGCCCTTATTTATAAGTTGAATAGCGCTGCGAACGCTACCTGGCGTTTGGCAAAGGAACCAACAATAATACACTACAAAAAAATGTATTAATTAAAAATGGTTTTAAATAACTATTCTGAGTGCTAAAATATTTATTTTATTAATAAATCATTTCGGTTTTAATTTATTATTTAACTTTTTTTAATATTATATTTAATACGTTAAAATATTTTTAACTACAGTATATTTCAACGAAAAATCTTTTAAAATAATTTTAAACAAAGACTTTCTAGCTTAAAACTTTTAGGTTAAAATTATGCCTTATTTTATCTCTATCTAAAGATTATTAAAAAGCAATCAAGTAAGTTTTAAAGTGAAAATTTTATTCTAAAACATTTAACGTTATTTTTAAACTAATATGAAGCTAACATCTATCTAAGATAATTATTTCTGGTTTCAAAGTAACAAATTTGTGCTCACACAAAATAAACGTTTGGTATATAATTTAAAACTGGAAAATTAGAAGGAAAATAAATTAAATTGTATTTTTAAAATACAAAAAACGCACATTTTCATTCAAATTAAAATAGTATTAAATATTTATTAAATCCCTTTGAAAATTGTAAAGAAAATATATTAAATTGTATTTAAGAAATACAATTAATATATTTATGTATTTTCATTCAAATTAAAGTAGTATTAAATATTTATTAAATCTTCTTGATTTAAAATTAAGCCAATATCAAAAAGACCCTCCATTCAAGCCATAATTGTTTCCTATGCAAGTCCCCGAACCCAAATAAATTGAATAAAAATCAAATCCTTAATTTTATGATTATATTTCATATGTTAATTTACTCGAAACTTTGCTGCGAGGCATGTCTTCTTTATAAATAGTTTGTTTTTATTGCTATGCTTACAAGGGATTTCTCTGTGTGTAGAGTTATCCCCCACTAAGCACTACGCTCTACTTATTAATTAATTAATTAAACGCGATTATGCGCGTGTGTGTGTGTGTGTGTGTCCTTTGAGGTAATGAAATATTCTAGGCCGCCGGATCCCAATAGGAATCCTAGTACTTGAGGGTCTCGTAATATCCTCCGCCGCCACCGCCACCGCCTCCATTCAAAGTGGGCGGCGGTGTGATGGGCGGCAGGTAAACCGGTTTCCGGTCAATGGGCGAGTGCGAATGGTCGATGACATGGTTGCCGCCGGACTGCGATGGCGACGGCGTCATGGAGCCGTGGCTCTGGTGGAGCGAGCCATGATGCTGCTGCTGCTGCTGCTGCTGGTGATGCTGGTGGTGGTGCTGCTGGTGATGATGATGATGATGATGCTGCTGGATGCTGGACAGTCCGGGCAGCTGCTGCAGCGAGATCGAGCGGAGACCTGAGAAAAAAGAAAAGCAGAAAAAAAGACAGATTAAACTCGCAGTTCTGCTCATTTTATGGACAAGCGCTAAAATTCACACTGCGCCACGACGGCGGCGGCGGCGGCGGCATCTATAAAAAAGGGAGGATCGAGTGCGGCATAGATTACCATATGTTGTTTCTCTCCCCCTCTCCGTAATCCGAGCTGTGAAACGTCAGCAATTAAATTACCCTGATTGACGCGAACACCCAGGAATATTACGATTCCCATTCCCCTACCCCAAGCAAGAAAAGGCCCTAATCCTCTCAAGTGGTTACACGGAGAAAAAGGAAATATTTATTGGGACTTTAAGGGATCTTATTGAAATCCATTAAATGTTCTTACTACTTGGTTGATTTATATAAGTTCAATTTATCATAAAACACACAAACTAAATTATAATTTTATGTACTTAGTTTTGTTTCTTTTCTGAAGAATTTTCTATAACTAAGTTTACCTAAAGAATGTTTTTTAAAGTAAGTTTAAAGAATTTTTAAGTTTAAAGAATTTTCTTTAATGTAAGTTTACCTTTAAAGAAGTAAGTTTACCTTTAAAGAAAATTCTTTGGATTTCTTACTACAAGAAATATATAAATTTATATTTAAATCAATTAAAACAACAATGATTTATATTATTTTTGAATGTGTAAGCTGCCCAGAAACAAAGTCTACTAAAGTTCTTAATTACTTCTGCTAGATTTATTTAATATTTCTCCTAGATTTCTCCTAGATTTTCTTTTCTTCTGTCTCTTAAAACCACCCAAATTCTCTTTGTAAATTAAATTAAATTCTCTACCTCAACTAACACCCTTCTTTCTGCCAGTGCATCTCAAGCCTCATCGCTTTCCAGACGAGCCGCTCACTTACCATTGTCCAGGCTGCTGGCACTTGTTGCATAGGAATAGCCCGCGGCCACGAGACTGGCGGATGGCGCATAATCGCTTTGAAGCGCCGCCGAGCCCAGCGGAGAGCTAGAGGAGCCCGTCACCGAGGGGGCCATGCCAAGGGCAGAGTGGGCCAGCGGGGGCGTGGCCGAGGAGCCATTCAGGTTGCCTCCGGCGGTCAGGCAGGATATGTTGGAGTACTGAGGCAAGGAGCCAACGACGCCCATCGAAGGTGAGCCACTATGGGCCACATGGCCATTCCAGGCATCTCCAAAGCCCTGGACACTGCCCGGGGAGACGCCACTGACCGCAGCCGAGGGGTAGTCATAGCTGCCATAGGCGGGCGAGGCATAGAAGTTGGCATTATCCTAGGGGAAGAGGTTGAAGTAATATTAGTAAATTAAGTTTAAAGGCAAAGCAATTCTCTCTGCTTACCATTCCCGCATCCCCGTAGCTTCCTGCAAAGTAACCATTGGCATGACCCGCATACGCCTTGACCTTGATCTTGGACCGATAACCCCTGGGCCGTCGCCTTAGGCTGCCCTCGTCCTCGAAGAGATGCGCCGAGTTCTCGTCAATGGTCCAGTAGTTGCCCTTGCCCGGCTTGCCCACGCCCATGCCCTTGGGCAGCTTCTTGAAGCACTCGTTCAGGCTGAGATTGTGACGCACCGAGTTCTTCCAGCCCACATAGGGTCCGCGGAAGAATTCATAGCTGCAGGTAGAAAAATAAACATTTTTTAAATGAGATTCAACGGTTTTCAGATGGATAAATAAGAGCCAGAACTGTCTTAATTACATCTTTATTAATTTTATTATTATTTATGATTTAATATAATGGTTCTAGTCCCTAGTATTTCTTTCTCTGTGTTGCCAAAGGCTCAAAACTGATAATCGAGCGGATTATTTATTTGGCTGCGCTGGCGAAACTCAATTAAAACTCTTTCTTTCTTTTTGTTTTTTTTTTTTTTTGGGCGATTGGAGACCGGCGACAACGATGTCAGCTTAAAAGCCTCTCACGCATGGCCACTTCACCCCCCTCGGTGCCACCGATTCCCCCTGGCCAAAGCTCAAGTGGATCCCCGTCTCGTCGCCGAAATCAAAATCCAAACAATCGACGCGAAATCTGAGCTATCCGAAGGATGCGCATGCGTTTCGGCTCGGGGTTTCGTGTTGGCTAAATAAAAAATCGGATGCAAGTAAATAAAGGCCCCAGCGACACAATTTTTTGTTGTAGTGTTGTAGCCCGACATTGATCGCACGGCACACGGATCTGTGTATGGTTTGAGCCACCCAGATCCGGGTGTCGACGGAGCCACTTGGCGATATCCGAGATGCCGCCCCCAAGTTATTAGCTTAAAATGGTTCAACGGGGGGGGCTTTTGGCACGGTTTATAAGGAAATATTTTGGGTATTTCATTGAGTAAGAGTTTAGCTTTTGAGAATTTCTTTATACATAATCTTTAATACGGATTTTTATGGATCTGTGGAACTTTAGTGAAGTCATTTTGGCAGTAACGTAAAGTTTATGGATTAGAATACATATCAAGAAACTAAAAAGCAAAAATAGCTAATTTAATTCCTCTTGGTAATTCCCATAAATATTATAAGTTCAGTTTTATGTCCTTAAAATTGTATATCTTCTTAGTATCTATGTCCCAATAAGGGTATAAAACATATTTTTAAATAATTTTACAGACATTTCGAACTTTAAAGCATTTTAGGGATCAGCTGTTAGTCATTAAAAATGGCCCAGAAATCGCTTAAGATTTGAAACAAATTAAAAATGTGTCTTTTAAGACATAAACATATAATAGAAAATTCTTCAGCTTCTTTTTTTTTCTTGGGTGGCATACATTTCATTGAAATGATTTCAACACAATTTCCATTGCTTTCAAATTCCCAATATAAACTAAGGCACTTCTGTATTGCTTATTTGACGATTTAACCTTTGTAATATGTAAATTAAAATAATCCCCAATAATCCTAATTAGATTCCCCTTTAAAGAAATCCCCCTAGAAACCACAGCAATTACCTCTTCTGCAAATAGGCATAGATCTCGGAGAGCGTCAGCTTGCCGGTGGGCGACTCCTTGATGGCATGTCCAATCATATTGATGTAGCTGAGGGCTGGCTTCTCGGGCCGCCGAGTGCCCGACTTCTTGGTGGTGTCCGGCGTACTGATGGCATCCTGGTTACCCGAACCCGATCCACTGCTCGTGCCACCTGCCTTGCCGCCCTGCTGCTGATTCTGGCTGGGCGGCGAGGAATCGGAGCCATTCAGTGACTTGGCGGGCGAGGAGCTAGAGCTGGAGTAGTTGACACCATGCGAGGACATTCCGTGGGCATTGCTGATCACCTGGCTGGGCGAGGCGGAGATACGTGGCAGGTAGGCCACGCCTCCGCTGGGCGAGTGCTGCATCGTCACTTGCTGCTGCTGCTGCTGTTGCTGCTGCTGCTGCTCCACCTGAGCCTCGTGGCTGGTCAACAGCTGGTAGTCATTGGCACTGAGAATGGTGTTATTCGAGCAGTACTTGATGGTGGATGCATACTGATGGTTCATGGGCTGGAGCTGCACCTGCAGCGGCTGCACCTTGGAGGAGGCCACAGAGCTGGAGGTCACATACTGCAGATCCTGCGGCTGCATATCCTGAGTGGTGGGCGTCTTGGAGCTGGACTGCGGCGAGACGGATCCGTAGGGCGGAATGGGACTCGAGGAGGCCGGCGGAGTGCCCATGCTGTGCAACGCATTCAGACTGTAGTGCTGGGCCGCCGACACAGGCGTGGCCGTGGGCGTGACGTCCATGTAGTGCTTCAGCTCCATCTCTATGTACGAAATGTTCGGCTTCTCGTCCACCAGCTCTGTGGGTGACTTTCTGCCCCCCATTGCCTGGTAATTGCCACCAACCAGCATTCCATTGCCCGTGCGGTACAAGTGCCCACTGTGCGGATGGGAGGGGAGTGTATGTCCATGGGCAAGGCCATGGGGATGGGGATGCGGATGGGGGTGGCCGAAATGGGTGTGGTAGTAGGTGCTGCCGCCGCCGCCGCTGCCTCCTCCAGAGCCGCCCAACTGATCCACCGACATGAGGGAGCGTTCCGACACCTCCTCGCTCTTGATCATCTTTCACGGGAGCTTTGCTTTCGATGGCACAAACTTTGAGAAATATTTTAAATATCTCTTTTTGATATTTTTATAAGCCTTTCCACTTTTTGTGTTTAATAATTAATTAGAACTTTCAGAAATATTTTAAATATTTTTGTAAAAGCTTTTAAGTTTTATGGAACTATTGGTTTTGTTTTTTATATAAGTATCTTTGGTATATTTAGATTTATTTATTATTATTTACCCCTTATTTTTGTAACACAGTTTGAACAATTATTTTATATATTCTTTTAAACACTTTAATTTGTTTTTTTTTTTTGTCGATTTATTTATTTTTCTTTTTTCGCTACTTTTGTATATAAATTCCGTAATTGAAATTATCCTAATTTAATTCCTTATTAATACTTGAACGTTTTACGCACTATTTATCCGGCGGATATGGGTTTCTTATTTTTTCGTAACCACTGGAGGACCACACCGCTTGGCTATTCTCGCTCGACTGATCGCTGATCGCTCCTGGAGCTAGGGCCGATGCGATCCACTTGAGTTGCCATCGGCTGGGAATTCTTTTTTTAGCGCTCTCACCGATGTCTCCCCATATGTACATTTATATATATATATATTTGTGTATATATATCCGGGGATGTCGGAGAGGTTTGCTCTCTTTTTTCTCGCCGCCAATTGGCTCGTCACAGAGGTTTCTTCTCTCCGAGAAAATGCAAATGATATTAAATTCTCCATTTCGCAGGTCTCTGATTTGAACTGCGGTTATTGGAGATTGGCACAGGAATGCCAGGAATCTAGGGAAATTAATGGAAAGTTGAGATTTTACAGGATTAATATTTCTCATAGGAAAGTAACACTTATTTAAATAAGTAAATTTCAGTATAATAGGAAGTTGCTTTGGATAAATAATAAAATAAAGGTCAAAATAAATAAAGGTAAAACAAAAGGAACGTGTTTTAAAGGTTATAAATATTTAATGAAAAATTAACAAATTAAATCGGAAAGGATAAATTTAAAAGGTACAAAGAAAAGGACTAGTTTCGACGCTCAAACAATTTCCTTAAAAATCGGACAGACAAAATTTAACTAAACTTTGACCACAGATGTATTTATATATATATTTCCCTACCAAAAAAAAACTTCAAATAAATATATGAATGGTTAAACTAAATAATTTCTTATTAGTTACTAAAATTTCATTAAAAACCCTGAGGATTTTTCCCCCGAAACTCCATATACTTTCCATAACAACTAAAAACAAAGCAATTTCATGGTTTTTCCCACTTGTAAGTATTTGTAAATAATAAATTTATATTAATTCCAATTAGTAAATAATTTCCGCAGCTTCAAAGCGATTTTTGGCACATTGAAAACTGTTATTTGTAAATATTTGCCAACCCAAAAGTGCAATATGGGATTTAAATTGTGGGAAGTACTTAAATCATTCCCCCCAATTTACGCCTCCTTGACCCCAAAGAACCCGAATCGGATCGGAACCCACTCATTACTGACTCATTATGGCTGTTATTTCCGAGCAGAACGAAGATCGAAGCCACCTCCTCCCCCGCTGGGACAGCGTTGCGCCCCTGGCCAGTCAACAGTTAATAAATAGTCAAAAACAGAGCGATATCCTCGGAAGGCGAACCCGCAATTAGCCCCAATGAATTAGCGTTTCGCTGGAAAAACCAAAAAAAAAAAAAAAAAGAAAATTATAGAAAAAGGAAGCTGCCGTTGCTGGAGGCGGCGTTCGGATTTCGAAACGAGCTGTTAATTGATTTAGTCGTTGCCTGGCACGGATCCCCGGACCCGAGATCTGGAGCGGGAGCGGGAACGGGAGCGGTAGCTGGTGCGGACGGCGGCCCGAGAGCGGAGACCTGAGTGCCGCCATTGCTGTCAGCACTACGCCGACTCGGGGGCAGCCAGGCGACCGTGAAGACGACGGAAACATGGATGGTGTACCAAGGGGGATGCAGTGTTAAAGCCAACTGATAAAATTAAAATTAAATAAATAGCTAACACTGCATCCCCCTTGGGAAATATTATTTATTTAATTTTAGCTTTGTTAGTTGTCTTAAACACATCAAACTTTTATAAATACTTTTATATACATATTTTGAATATTTTCATGAATAGTTATTAGTTTAAATTAAAAAGGTGAGAGAATGCGTTTATTAATATAATTATTTTGAAACCCTTTCACGGTATATCCCATAAATTTCTATACAAAATTATTAACAAATATCGATTTAAAGAAGGCTGATATTTTAGGTATTTTTAAAGGCAAAATATGCCAAAAAAAAGGGAATATATATTTGAATTTAGCATTCAAATCTTATTTAATTAATTATTATAATATATAATATAGATATATATACATATGTATGCACATGTACATATATATTTTTTATTGACCTTTAAAAAATGTATTTTCACTTCATTTCAAAATTTTCTAAGGGGTTACATAATTAATATTGCCTTTAATTGACAAGAAAAAGTATTTTTTTTTATTTTTAAATTAGATATTCATTTTTACCCTAATAAAAACCACAAATAAAAATTTTCTTAACTAAAATGTATGCCTTTTTAACTTAACTATGATCGATTTTTTAAGGATTTAATTACAAACTGCAAGGGAATTTTTAATTATCTAACTAACAAATTATTAAAATTTATTATTTTAATTTTAATTTTTTATTAAATTTTTTTATTTTTTATAAAAATGTATACAATAAATTATTTAAATGTTTTGTTTTTAATTTATTATAAAAATCTTTCTAATAAATTATTTTAATTATTTTTGTATTATTTATTATTAAAACCTTTAAAAAAGAACTAATTGCCAGAACAGCTCCCCCTTCTACGCCACTGAACTGAGACGATGGCGACGATGTGCTCCCTCTTGCTCTGGCCCTCTGGCGCTGCCTTGCTTTCTCTCTTTCTCTCTCGTGGCGACGTTTCAATTCGATTTGGGGATCCAAAAGCGAGAAACAAAAAAAAAAAAAAGAAGAACGAGATACACAGGGCAGCGCTCTGAGAGATACAGAGATACATTTTGTGGGTGGGACACACGGGGGCGGAGTTTTGTTTACATTTCACGAAATTCTATTTGTCGACGGCGGCGGGCACCGATTGAGAAAACCAAAAGGGGGGCGGGGAGGGGAGAGCAGGGACCAAGGAGGAAAAGCGAAGAAAATTCCGTTCCGCTAGCCGGCTACACTTTTATTTTGTTATTTTCCTATTTTGCTGGTCTGTCTTGAAAGATATTTTAATTTCATCCGCCATATATCAAGCCACTCGCCATTTTCTGCGAATTTCCCAGAACCATTGCCAATACCATAGGGGTTTCGGGTTTTCCAAATTTCCCCACAGCATTCCACTCTCTTTAGTAATTTTCGATTTGGCATACAGATATATTTCACTTTTGGCCATTTTTCTTGCGGCTTCTGCGGTTTGGAGGCCATAAATTAATTTTTCTTTTGATTATTATTACTTCTCCTTATTCGTTTCGCTTTTCTTTCAATTTTCTTTTTTTTTTTTGTTTTTAATTTTTATTTTCGATTTTCGTGCTGCTTTTGTTTTCAGGAATTTTCGCAGCGAGTGAGGAATAAATTAAACAGGCCCCGAACATTACCTCACAAGACCCTGAAAATGGCGGGAAATTTATTAATTGTTCTGTTCTGGAATGATTTTCTGAGAAATTGACGTTAACACAATGATTTAGGCCTTAAAGTGATTTATTATGGGAATATAATGTATATATCCATGAATGTTTTCCTGCTTTTATTTATTAAAGATTTTTTTAAAAAGGGTAATCATTTAAAAAGGGGTAATATTTGATTCATTAATAAGGATTTATTCCTCAAAAAGAAGCTTTAAAATTGTAAAAATTATTCTAGACATAAATATTATTTATTAAAAAAGCATTTCTTATAAATATCTTACCTTAAAAATCAAAATAAAATATTGAATTTTACGAAAACCCCTTACAAAATATTTTTTCAACCAGTTCCAACATCTATTTCCTTTCAGAAACATTTTCAAGGCTAAATAAAACGTAAAATCGTAAAAATTGGCCACAAAATCAATCAACATTTTCCATCCTCAATTTGATTTGTGCAGGGCTTTACACCATAGTAAACTGTAAACGGAATATTTATTGGAAATTCTGATCAAAGATACAGGCAGTTTCGATATTTTGACAGTTTCCGTTTCAGCTAAAATGTTTGCCAAGAAAACTTTCCCATGCGATATTCAAGATAGAATTTAAAATTTTGCATTTTCCGGTACGACATCTTGTCTTTATAGCCACAAGAATTATTTATAGATAATGTTCGAGCAATGAATCTTTAACTGGGTCAACAGTTCCGGCCAGATTCGATTGAAATCCCTGGTCCAGAGAGTGGTCCAGTATATAACCATAACCCATGCAGAATTCTTTGGCCAGACTGAGCAGATCCATAAACATAGCCAAGGGAATTCCCAAACAAAAGCCGTCATCGCTTTCAAGTTCAGATAATCATAATAAAGATAAGTTGGCATAGAGACGCCGGGGCAGAGCTTCTTGTTTTGCTTTTAATTTTAATGTTAATGTTATTAAATGGCCGAAAATTGTTTACTACTCTCTCTATGCGTGATGTTTGTAAACAAAATTATGTATACGACGCGTTGAGCCGGCCGATCTCTCTCCATCTCCATCTCCCGATTCCATCCCAGTTCCCCATTGATGGTGTTGCGGTGATCCTGGAGAGAGCACGAGGCAGTGGCTGTGGCAGAGGCACTGGCACTGGCCATTGTTTAAACTGTAGTTTTAATAAACATTTAACAATTAAACGCTTTGCTCTAAACACACGATCACGATCAACCACCACCACCGACGACGACGACTTGTTGTATACAAGAAGAAGCCGCCGCATTTGGATTTGTTTTTGCACACTGACCTACAACAACTGGTAAAAGCAAACAATTGCACCTAATACCGCCTGCCACGCCCCCGCTTATTAAACAGTCACCCCCTCGCACCCTCTAGACCCAGACAATAAATAATCAAATCGGAGCCGAGAGATATGCATAGGAATCTGGGGAAATTTCAAAATATTTACATAGAGTTTTCGAACCGAAAAAATTTGAAAATTATGCCGTCTAGTTAGAACTTCTTGGCCGGCCAAAGGCATTCGTTTAAATATTTACAAATTCCGGTCCAGTACTATATATCTCGCTGCCGATTCCCGATCTCGATCCTATATTGTTTATCACCCAGTTTCTTGATTAGAATCACGTGTTGCCGAAAAATCATCAAAAATCAAATACACATAAACACAATATGATTTTGCTCTCATTTTCTTTTTTAACCAGCCACGTTTTTACGTTTGTTATTGTTTTTTCCCACGACTGTAATTATGTGTGTTTGTAAATATTTATGATTTTCCGCTCTTTATTTCCCATTAAATGCGCTCGTTTCTGGCTAAGTGGATTCGATCTTGTTTGGGCCAAATGCGCTTGACAAACTTGAGTGGCATAAACATGGATTTTTATTGGGGATTAGAAAAGTGAGGGGAGGTGGAGAGGTTTTTAGCGAGTTTTTTAGAGTAAAGTTTACTTGAAATATATAAAATTTTGCTTTGTGATAAAACAATAAAGTAAAGGGTTTTTTTATATATATAAATAGGGTTAAGAAAAGGGTATTTGTGAGCTAGAAAGAATGAAAAATTAAACTTACATTCATTTAAAAAATATTCAAGAGTTTTTCCTTTAGATTTTCATTACAATTTTATTTTAAATGTACAACTAAAAGGCTTTCAAACTTAGAAAAAAAAAACTCTAAAATATCCACTTAAACCCATTTATTTTATTTTTATACATTTAGCCTCAATTAGGCTAACCAACAATGGGTTTTCCTTTGATTTCTCTACAGTTTGTGCCATATTTTCCCAGCTAATGGCAATGTGCCGCCCGTGGTGACCGGCGATTGGCGATTGCCACACTTTGGCACTTGGCTTTTCACGTGGCGGCCATAAACACCTTTGGCCGATGTGTGAAATATTCCCAACTATGTGTGTGTGTGTGTGCGTACGCAAGATGGCCGACTTGCGCAAGATGGCCAAAAGAAGAAGATGCCATTGCCAAACTATGCGAACTGAACCCGCTCACTGCTAGCTACCCCATCCCCCAGTTGGCGCTTTGCGCCATTCAACTGTCGAAGCTGGCGCAATAAAATCGAACAATTTATAGACTTGCGATCCATTTGGTGCGCAATAATTGCGCCAAATGTACAAAAATTAAGAGAAAAAAGAAAAAAAGAACAACTCTGAGAGAAGAAAGAAAACCAAGAGGGAAGGCAACAATCTACGAGATACGAGGCAAGCCGGCAAAGAGCCAATGATCCTCAGCGATTTCCACTTGGGCCGCTTTTGGTTGTTTAGCTTTTAGCTTAATAGCCGGTACTTAAAAATGCGTTGACTCACAGGAAACAGAACGAGACCGAGACCGAGACCGAGGCGAACATCTGATCTGGTGGCGATTTATGCGATCATCGATTCAGCAACGTTGGCAGTAATCAATCTTGGGGCTTAAGCACTTTTTGCCAAAATGGCTGATCACGCACACAAATAGCGAGTTAAGGAGCTACGAGCTACGATCTTCAGTGTATCTTTGCTCCTGCACTCTGTGTGGTTTTGTATCTCCCAGATACCCTTTATTGGGCTTGGCATCTGTTTCGTTTCCATTGACGCTCATTGTCGTCACTGCCCTGCACCCAGATGTCTGGCTCGCCCCTCTTCCACAGAACTCTTCCGTGTCGTTTCGCTTTCGCTTTGTTCTTCCCAGGGCTTTTGTAGTCGCGTCTCCTCCGCATCTTCGATTCCGTGGTCTTTGGCCTTCGGCCGAAGCAGCGACGCACCTGTGAGAGCTAAAAATATCTGCAAGATACAAAAAACGATCTGTACGATTGCTTGGCCAACATTGAAATGTCATGGGGTTTGGATTGAGTTTCGCAACATGACAGTTGAATGCTGCAACAATTAGCCTAAATACATTTTAAAGATATCAAGGATATACTAGGAAGAGAAGGAAAATGGCATTTCTTGGCCTTGTAGAAATACCTTGAAGTGAATAAACTGCTGAAATTTGCAAGTAAATGATGGATTTTTACTCAAATATTTAATGCTTATTGAAAAATAATTATTCAGTTCTTGAAATTTAAAGAAATACTATCCAAAACTCAATTTACATTAAAAAAAAAACCTTCTCTAACCCAGATAATTTATTATTTTCCCCATTTAGAAACATTTAACCCCACAAACGCTATCCCCCGTGACAAGCCATCAACACCAGATCATTAGTGAAAAGTCAAGATCTGAAATGAAACCAATATCTTGTTCAAGTGGTTGCCAGGAGAGGGAAAACCAAAAAGAAATGTAAATCTTGTTGGTTTAATCGACGGCGACATCCCGTCGCAGGAGTCGCCTAATTATCCACACCAAGATCGTAAATCGAAACAATTGAGGCGCTGACGACAAATATTTTGACGTGGCGCCGCCCAGCCGTTTTCCCGCTCTCCTGATTTTCCCGAAGGATACACACGGTCCAAGGATAATGTGTGGTCGGCACTTGAAACCGTTTCGGAAAGCAGTAGCCACGGGGAACTGCAATTGAAACCGAAAACGCTGAACTCGAAACCAAAAAAAAAGGCAAGCAAAGCAGCAAGGGAGAACAGGGTCTCAGGCCACACTACATTTTATTTTTTGAAAGCGACGGTGAAAATACCACAAAAAAATATAATTCCAAATTCTAGTTAAGTCTTTTTTTATACTCTTTGGCAAACCCACTTTTGGCAGCATAAAAAATAAAAATGCACCGTTTTACCACTACAATGTTCATGAAGATGAGCGACGCCTTGATGACCCGGTACAGAAGGGAGCAGGAAATTGGCCAGAAGAACTTCTCTCAGCATCAGTCCTGTTGCCAGCCGGTTAGGCAGGATGACATCCTCCAGGAGCCTTGCATGAACGATCCCTGTGCCGAAACTTGCAAGACGGGTCCCCCGAAAAAGGAACCGCCCAAGAAGGCTCCACCTACAAAGGCTCCACCTACAAAGGCTCCACCTACAAAGGAACCCCCTAAGGCTCCTCCTAAAAAGGATCCCCCTAAGAAGGATCCATGCGAAAAGCCGAAACCATGCCCGGACCCATGCGAAAAGCCAAAACCATGCCCGGAACCTCCTAAGAAGCCGAAACCATGCCCGGATCCTTGCAAAAAGCCAAAACCATGTCCGGATCCTTGTAAAAAGCCAAAACCATGCCCGGACCCATGCGAAAAACCGAAACCATGCCCGGAACCTCCTAAAAAGCCGAAACCACCCCCGCAACCTGTTAAAAAGCCGAAACCATGCCCGGATCCTTGCAAAAAGCCGAAACCATGCCCGGACCCTTGCAAGAAGCCAAAACCATGCCCGGTTCCATGTAAAAAGGCGAAACCATGCCCGAAACCATGTAAAAAGGCGAAACCATGCCCAGATCCATGCAAGAAAAAGAGATGGTTCTTCTTTTAATGCTGAAACCCTTGGATCAATATTAAATCATCGGATTAAAACATGGCAATTTTAAATTAAAGTGAACTTAGGGAAACTGTTGAAAAATAAGGTTATGTCGCCCAAAACAAGTTTAATGAGAATTTTATGTTTTAATTTGATTATAATAATAAAGTCTTGAGTAATATTTAAATTTATATCTTTATATCTTAAAAGGGTCTAACAAATTTTAAATAAATTTGGAAAAATATTTTTTAATGTAAAATCGGATACAAATACCTAATAATTGCATTAAGAATATTAAACTCAGCTGGTTTTAATTTTTATACATAACCTTGAATGTAAACTAATTAAAAAAACCGCACATCAAAGCAACTTTTGAATTTTACTTACCCGAAAATTTCTTTACCAACTCTTATTTCGGTTATCATAATCATAAAAGCAACAAAATTTTGTGTAAATTAAAAGTTATATTTTCTGGTATTTCCGGGTCAACAATTTATATGATGAATTCGCTGCGGAAAGTGTTCTTTATACAACTGATGACAGGAATACGCCCTCGCCTCTTATCGAGAGCGGTGGATAAGGATGATTCGCAAAAGAAATCAGGGCAGTGCGAATCAAAGGATAAACCCAAAAAGCAAGAGGATATTTGCGGAAAAGGCAGGATATATTACTAACCAATCTTGGAGTCGTTTAGCTTATCATTCCTTACTACGTACAGCTGTCTTACCCACCGGTCCGCGCTGCAAAAACAAGCCAGATGGTGCCAAATCCGGTGCCAAGTCAGATGCCAAATCCGATGACAAGTCGAAAAAACCCGGATGTTAAAGTACATCTTTTTTCAAATTTCAATTAAGTCCAAGCAAGCCTTGGAGAAAACTTCAATGTATTTGGATTCAAAATTTAGTTAGTTTCAGTTTCAAGTTTCTCCCACGTCGATCTGGCAAACAGTTCACCAAAATTAAAAACAAAACAAAAAAATGTCGGGTGTTTTTCTGCAGTGTCGCCGAACTTTGGTGATTCTTCGCCAACACACGGCTGTGAAAAACGACAAGGGTATCTTCAGTAAGATCGTTGACAAATACCAGAACTTCCGAAAGGATGCTAAAAGCGAGCTGACCGATCAAAAGGAGCCAAAGAGGTCGTAGGTAAGCGGGTTTCGTGCAGTTTAAGAAACACCAAAAATCCCTTACATAGCTATTATCAATCACCTCTCCTCCCCCCGTTTTCTTTACAGACACAACCTTAAGAACCAGAAACTAACCCCGTTCCAAATCAGATCATATAATGGCCAACAAATTACCATATTGTTGCCAGGGGCCCAACATGAATCGGCGTCCGTTTTACGGGCAGATCATAAAACGTAACGCGCCCAGACATTATAAAGCCATAAACCATCCAACTAAAATCGGGCGAAAATAGCTGGAGAAGACCAGACGGCAGTGTGCACAGATCTCTAGAACCAGAACTAGACCCAGACAAGTGATATAACTACATTTCCAGGGGCGGTTTATGATGCCTAAACCCCCCAGGGGTGTTGGAGGTGAAGAAAAGCCAGATTGACTAAAGAGAAACATCAAAATTTGAAGCAAAAGTATCCATTGTGACCACCCCCTCTCTCTGTGGTGCTAAGAAGCTGATCATTACCGTGATTCCATAAAACCAAAAACTGAAAGAGGTCAGGATCTGATAAGTAGTTACTTATCAGGAGTTCTTAAGCTCCATTTTACCGATTTAATAGAACATCCTTTCAGTGGATTAAACGGAACATCATGAAGAGGAGAGGATTCCCCTAAATCATTGTAATATTTCCATATGTGATCTTCGCCCGAGTTCCAGATGCATGAGAGCGACTCCAAATTTTTGTAGTTGCAATAAATTTCACACCCGAGAGTGGGTGGGTGGTTACGATCGAATGCATTCTGGGTTCTTTCCCATTTTAATGGCAATTCAATTGCATCGCCAGCGATTCTAGCTTCCTGCCTCGAACCGATCTCCGCATGCTCTTCGGCGGGCAGGTTGCAACCGTATGGCCATGTAAGATCTATATTTTTGGGTTTCCTCCTTCGGTCGATGTAAACAAATGAGGGGAAAAAATAAAGTCTACCCCTTCCATTATCGTCACACTTGTCGGCCGAAGACAACCAATATAGTTGAAATACTTTTTACCAGCTCGATTCTATTTGCTTTATTTTTATTTTTATTTTTTACGTTGCCTTGGGGTGCGATTGATCAAACTGGAATCGGTGTAATATATATGTGAAATGTGGAATTTTTTTTGGGTAATTATTACTTTATGGCAGCGCGTAAACAATCGGAAGCGGCTAATTTTAGTTGAAGAGATTATTTGTTCTGATTTTACGATTCTGCGGCCTCATTTCGTTGGCGAATCGTTGGAATTTATGGGATCAATGGGGTTAGCTGGGGGTGGGGTTGTCTTTAAAGACGATTTTGGCAAACGAATGTCTATATGGGGAATAAATCTTCCGAGTCTATTCTTCAGATAAATATATCTGACATTTGGAAAATGGAAATTTTAGGGAAAATAAAACGAAGCTAAAATAGGAATTTATTACATTTAAATTAAATTCAATTTAAACTATAATTAACTTAAGATTAGTAAACTCTTTCTTTAAGCTGAGTCGTTAGCCTATAAACTTGCTCTTTCCACACCTAAACTACACCCATTATTCCCTCCACCGATTTATTTTCTCTACTTGTCGGCCTCTTGACGGCTTTTGAAAAAGTGCCGAAAATCAATCGAATCGCCCGACGATCGACGATCGACGCCCTGAAGAATCCATCAGTACACTTTAAACGTCTGCAACTTCACTTGCGAGTGAGTGTGTTGTGCTGTGTGTGTAAATGGGTGGATCTGGGAGGGGATTGGGGGGTACTATCGCCTGTCTGTTCCACCTTTCAACGGGGCGGCAAAAGTTTTCATACGAAACTGAATTTTCCGCTTTCCGAATTATCGGGGAAATTAATCTTCTCAATCGTGAGTTTTCCTAGTGCCATCGAACACATGTGCTAAACTCTCTATACACAGAGAAAAATATATATATATTCTTTAATTCGATAACATTTTACATTTTAGTATTTGGTGTGTTGAAAAGAGGGTAAAAAAATATGTAATATCTCATTTTAAATAATAGTAAGAATAAAAGAACAAGTGGGTTTAAAATAGGCTTTAACCAGTTAACAATAACTAATATTTATAACATAGCAAGCAATTTATTGTTAGCTTTTTAATTGATTTTAGCAAATTCTATTAGATTTATTAAATTTTTTTTCTTTTTATAAATGTTAAAAAACAAATTTTCAAAATAAATTCTCCTTTTCAAATGCACTTAAATTTTCTCGCTCTGCACACATGTTTCCGTGTGTGTGTGTAATCTAACGGTATATCTATTTCAAGGCCTTTTCCATCCTTGTAATTGCTCCTACTCCCTCATCTTCCAGCGGCTGTTTGCATGGCAGCTTGTTGTTTTTGCTTTTCGTTCCAGCATCCTCCCATCTCCTCCAACTCTTGCGTGTGTGTGTGTGTGTTTTTTGAGCGCACGCCGATTGAAGTTTTTGGATGAGATGCCGACGACGACGACGTTCGTCAAATTTGTTGGCATCAGCAAACAGTTTGGGATTCCAGCTACAACAACAACAAAAACAACAACAACAACAATGAGAGCAGCAGCAGCAACGAGAGCAATAACAATGCGGACAGCATGCGCCTCATCTGCATGCCGCAAGTGCGAAAGAGACAGGCAGCGAGACCACCCAAAGCGCAGCATCCCCTACCCACCTCCTACTCCCACGATGCACACACACACACACAGAATAACCGCAGAAATCCATATTTCTCTAGCCTGCGCTTTTTACGATAAATTACAACACCAATGCAGCAGGGGGAGCAGGGGCTGCAAGGAGGCGAAGCTATCATTCATTCATACACGATCCCGTTTCCCCTCCAAACTGCCGCACATTTCGTGTAAACATGTGTAAATCATGACCCGTGTGTTGATGGCCTCCACCTATGCGCCTGCGGGGGGAGGGAGATGGCAACATGTGACGTCGTCCTCCGCCAGCAGCGGCAGCGAAACTTTTGCACTGCGACCCCTTCATTTGGTTCTTCTTGTTGCTTTCCTCCTTCGCCATCCCCTTCCTTTTTTTCCTTTGGATCTCCTTTTTGTTTAGATAAATTAGCTGCGGAAAGCCCTGCGCCCCCTCCAATCTGAACAGTTCCTGTCTATAATATCTTCGATTTGGGATTACAGGAAAGATCCCCTACTAGAGAAACTTTTCCTAAATATCATTCGATTTTCAATTAATAGTTTTTTTTTACATTTAAGGAAGATCCACTGTAGCACCCAGCCAAACGCACATGCAACTGCACACATTTGGAATCCAATTCAGAAATTCAAAATTGTATTGTCCCGAAAAGGCAAATATTATTTATTCCAGGGCCCTGAGAACTTTTTCCTTTCGGTTTGCGTCCACATTGAGAGGAGATGGGATAAAAGGGGTGGACGACGACCGCCTGCATATCCGAAAAACAGCAACAACAACATATTTTCGGTAAGGTTTATTTATACTTAAAGCGTTTTAACAACAAACAAAGAGCCAAACAAAAGAGCAAGTTGAGGAGAATAATGGGATTGCCAACATAATGATCATGAACGCGGACCAGTCGAAATGGCTAATAAGCCATTAGTTATTCCAAATTAAGGACTATAATTTACCATGGGAAATTGTGAATTCTAAATTGCTTTTAAAAATTGAATTTAAAAATGTATCAATACATGGAAACTATAGCTTACATACCCAACTAAAACATTCAACTGAACCTCTTAAATATTAAAACATTTAAGAGATCGTTCGGTAATTGCAGTAAACAAATTATGATGGTATATATTATTTTCAAACATTTTTAAGCTGACCGCCATTTAAAACGCAATATAAACCTAGTTGGCAGCTCTATGTCATCGATATATGCTATCGGTTCACTTTATAGCAGAGTTTCCTACCATATATACCAGTTTCAGTAGCAAACCACCCAACCCTTTAATATCAGTTTTATAACAGATTTCACGTACTTTAGAAACCAAAATATCGATAATACGTTGTTTTTGCGTTGTTTTCAAAATCCATCAATGATTTTCAATATATCGACTATACAAATTAAAAATGTGTAATTTAATTAATTTGTATTACAGGAAGAGAGAGAGAGCAATTCAAGTTGGGAGAGCCGCTCAATTACCGATTGGGTCATATTTTACTTACCGATTCGGCACTCGACCCCAAAAGGTACATGTTCTACATACCGATTGGGAATCATACGCCTTTTCTACATACCGATTGGAAATTAGTTGTTAATCGTGGCACAGAAACATCGATGGTAAAAAAACATCGATGTTTTAGAAAATACGAAAAACATCGATGCATCGATGTTTTCACCGATGTTTTTGCACCTCTACTAACGATCGTGATTCACAGTTAATATTAAAGCGACAAAGATTGGAAATTAAATGCTATTAAATCCGAAAACGAACGAATTTGAAACGAAATCGCTATCAAATCGAGCAAGTGTGAATTGAGGAGCGTCTGCAACGCTCAGCGTGTGTTTGTGTGCGTGCGCATGTGTGATCGGCGGAGAGGTGAAAACACAGAAAGAGAAAAAAAAGCGTACAGCCGACGACGCGCAGACGCATCTGGAAAACTGCCGAAAAGTGCGGAAAACGCGAGTGAAAAGTGCGGAAGTTGCCGGGAAAGCGAGTGCCTGTTGCCAAGCTCCAGCGGATTAAAAATTGAAAAGCGATAAAGACAAGCAGCGAAAATGGGTTGTGCCGTGAGTACAGCACGCGATAAAGAGGCCATCGAACGCTCCAAGAACATCGATCGGGCGCTGCGGGCGGAGGGCGAGCGGGCCGCCTCGGAGGTGAAACTGCTGCTCTTGGGTGCGTCTTTGCTCTTGTTACTTCTCACTACTTCCCTTCCTTTATTCTCCTTTTACTTTTAACGTTAATTTACTTCTCGAATGCCGAATTCTGTGCAAAATTAGTTTGGTTTGACCTCGTTTTTTAACCTGGGTGGGGTGGGTTTCGGCTTGGACCTTTTTTTTATTCGGCAACTATGGTGAGTTTGGCGCAGGATTTTTGCCGGCAATCCCCTAGGGAAAACCACCTCCTTCCATGATATTCCAGCGCCTGGCAAACAACTGTTAGTTCTGTTAGAGTGGTACAGTGATAACTCGCCTAAAATCTACTTCTGCGTTTTAGCATAACGAAAATAATTTTTATTGATCAAGCGTATGGTATTTTCCCTCGAAACAAAATTTAATAAAGCTTTAGTAAGTTTTAACCATTTAATTAAATTCGTCTAAAACTGAGTTAATTTGTAGATTTCATATTGTTTATTTTTTAAGAACCCCTAGCTTCTTTCTAAACCCAACAAATTTCTAAATAAACGCTTGTAAGCAGTTCCAACTGTTTGTTTGAGTGCGCAATGCGCATTATGCAATGTCTGCGTCCAATATTTTGTTGGCGATAAGGGAATTGAACGTAAATTGAAACCAAATGTCTCGAGTCTCCTCCGTTCTCGATTCTCGTCTTCTGACACGCACTGCTCTTCAGATCTTTCGGATTGGATCGCCTTGCCGCCGCCAGAACAAGTGGGGCGCCTCATGTTTGTGGCGCTTTGATACCGAGGCTGGTTATCGGTGGTTCTAGCTCTGGTTGCATTGGTTTCTTCTTACGGGGGGAGGGGAGAGCCCATTGAGGCGTCGAGGCGCCATCGTATCGCATCGGTGACCCGACCTCTGCGGCAAAGGCAGTGAATTGAAATGAAATGCCGCTAGTGCGACCTAACCTTCTGCAATTAAATTTTTCCACACACCTGTGTACATAGACACATCTGCCATAAAGACAGACAAGACACACACGATATGGGAACGACGATAGTGCTTGTGTACTTTTCATTTTCATTGCCATTCATTTTCGAAAAAACAATGCAGTTGAGGCTTTTCTCCAGCTTTTTCTGCGATATTGTGTTGCACTTCTGCTGCTGATTTACTAATGAAGCGGCCCGCGATGACTAAGGCATCACCCAGTGCCAGGCGAAAAGGTACAGTGGATCGTGGATAATAAGAACATCTGCTCGAATTTCTTTAGGTTTCTAATTTTTTTTATCTTTGGTCAACCTTTAAAATTGAATAAAAATCAATATATAGAATAATTTTATAACTTGAAACAATATTTTCCTACCTTATAGCTTTTAATTGATTTTATACATAATTTTCCTTTCCATTATGTACTTTTTCAAACACCCAAAATCGACATCAAAAATAGGATTCCGAAAAACACTGAAAACCAGTTTTTAAAAGGCAAAAAGAAAGTGCCAAGAAAATGTCTAGAACTTGAAGGTTTTGAATTTTCAACCCCCACATTGTTTACTTCTTTTATTCACTCTTATCTTATTTTTTCCTTGGTGGTTTTCCAGCTGAAAAGAAGCCCGGTTGGCCAGTGTAAGTTGATGCAGGTTGACGGCTGAGGCCAGAAAACACCTTGCACTAGTTGCATTTCAGGCTAACATTTTTCCGCTGCCGCTGCACTTGGTTTAATTGTTGATATTGTTGCAGTGCGTATGTGTTTGTGTGTGTATTTGCACTTTTGTTATTTTTTATAACGAAAACTGCTCTCTGATCTCTGGTGTATTTATTGTTTTCTTTTGCCGCTGCGCCTGCGCTCTCTTTCTCTCTCTTTGTGGCTGACTCTCCCACTCTCGAAGCTGAGTAATTGGCCATTCGTTGTTGTTGTTGTTGCTGCTGTTGTTGTTAATGTTGTTATTGTTGCTTTGTTATTTGTTCGCTGACATTTCAAGTGGGGTGAACGATATTAGCGCAAATAAATGGCCCCACCACCAAATGCAGCTGCCAGAGTTACACGGCAAAGAAAAAGAGGGATTTACATATGGAATATTACAAGAAAATAAAGAAATATAAAAAAATAATTTTTTAAACCTATATTTAACAAATTTATGTTCTCTAAAAATTTTACCTTAATTTTTACAATCAACCCGTAAATGTCATCGGGCATGGCACCTAAAATTCCCAAGTACGAATTCAGCTACGCGAAAGCTACAAAATAGCAAGATGCTTGTAAAAATCAGTCAACAAACAATACCTTTTAATATAAAATAACTAAAATTATTGCCAGAAATTACTTTATTTCTCTGCGTGCCCCCGCAGCGACTGCTTCTCAAATTGGATTCGGAATTGACAGCCCCCAACGTTGTTGGTCTCTGGGCTTATTGTGTAGATTTAATAAAAAGCTCCTCCGCCGCTGACACTCAATTTATATTACACTCGCCCTGCCCTCTCTCTCTCTCTTTTTCCCTTTCTGCACGCCATTCAATTGAAAAACTACAACTTTCAGTTGAATTTCTTTTTTTCCACTCACTCTATAAGTCTACAAGACGATAACAATTCGTGTTCAAGCGAAAAGAATGCGAATTAGTGGTTTTTTTTTTGGTTTAACGATATTTGCATCGAGTGAGTGAGAGCGGGGAGAAAGAACTTAAGCCGCATTTGGGGCATGAGTAAGCTTCTCTCACATACTATATGTATATCTGTAAAAAAAAGAATATACTATATATAAACAAAACAAATGTCATGCTTCGGGCGCACCAATATCAAAATCGAAGCACCAGCAGACTGTCAACACAGCGACTTAATCTACAAAATATATTCGTTTATATATACATTTTTTTAAGAATTCACATATGTACAAACAGGCACTCACTCGCTCACAAACCCTGAAAGTATCATTTCGCTTATCAAAATTATCGCTAAACGACCTTATACGTCAATATAAACAGTTAAATAATTGATGAAACCGTAATAATTTATATAAGAAAGTCAGTCGGCGGGGGGAAACGTTGATGATAAGTAAGATTTTGCGTGAAAGTCATCATTGGGTTCATCACTACTTGGCTGGGGTGGGGGTTTCCGTTGCACGTTCCTATTTCATCTGATTTAATTGTTTACTTTTTAGTCGATCCGCACAATTTTACACTCTGGCGCCGCTGATTAACACATTTCCGCCACCTCCTCCGATAACTTACTTCCAGGCGCCATTTAACACGATTACTCATGGCGCAAACACTTTCCCAATCGTGGAAGAGAGGAGTACAACGATTCTCTACTCTCCACTCGCTGTCTTTGGGCTATTGTTTCGGTTAGGGGGGTTCTCAATGGGGGCCTTAGTCACCGCTTCTAATGATGATTCTACAGACTTCAATCATCACCCCGGCCAATTACTGGACTGCACACGCCCGGAAAGTCCACTGCCTAGAGGGTATTACAGTGGGGACTGGTTTGAATGAGATTTTTTCGAAAATAAACTACGATTATTTTTCGTTTTATGCGATTTTAGTAAAGAATATAGAGTTAAGGCTTGTAAATTTATTTTCTTAAAATACTTAAGATCATGGTATTTTTTAGGAACAGCTGCCTTAAATTTAAAGCAAAAAATAATATACAAATATAGGCATCTAAAAATATATTTAATTATACCTAATCGAGATTTTTTTAAAATAGTTTCTAATAAAAGAAAATTGCGTTCCCTTAGGCTCGCTTATTTGACTTGGGAAGGCATTTGCTTGGAGAGAGCCCCAAAGAGCTTCGCTCTTCGCGCGTTATCCACTGCATAATGATGTTAATTATAATACCGTTTGAGCAAGGGGCATGATCAGCACGATCGCGATGATAATGGGGCTTGTAAGCGCGGCTTAAGATCGCTTTTGTGCGTACCGCCGTTGTTCTAGCCCTCTCTGGCTTGGCTGTCTGCGTCCGTCCATCTCTCCTCTCTCCCTGTCTTTCTCCCTTGTTATGGCACACAGCCTAACGGTGCATTGATAAATGAATACCCAGACACAAACATACACTCACATGAATACAATTTGTTGCTATTATTATTATTATTAAATTGACCTTTTTTTGCCGTTCATTTGTGGTTTTTATTGTTCGTTTTTTTTCCATACGGTGGCAGTGGCAGGTTTTGAACGTCGCCTAATGTCCATATTCGTATTCAGATCTGTCATTTTCATCATTATGTGACGACGATCGACCGTGTTTTTCAGCCATTATCTCTGTGTGAGCTTTACGACTTTTGCTTTATTGCAAAATTAGTACGCATTGTTAAGATTACCCAAAATTAAAAATAACTATTTGAGGTTTGTTTACGAAAACATGCCCAGAGCAATGGTAATGGTGGTAAAAGGTATCAGAGGGTGTCAGAGGAATGAGAGAAAATGAAGAAAAATCTATTATAATTAAGCTAAGTATAAGGCTTTAAAAAACATAAATTTTAGATGTTTTAAATTTTGTGCACTTACTACAGTTACAAGAATTGCTCTACCCAAAGGAAGCTTTCAAACTTATATGACTTATTAAAACAAAAAGGTATTAAAACAATCATGACTTTAGTGCAAGTGCCATCCAATCCCTGAAATTGAGAAAAAGGTGAAAGTGATGCTGTATTAGAGCTCTGGCAATTACCTAATCATCCGGGGGCCTGTGCCTGGGACTGGGACCGAAAGTGTGGGCTCTGGGAATGGACCCAAACTGCAACAAAAAGGCGGCTTAATGCGCCATTGTTGCAATACTCAGCCTCAGCCACACTCGTATAACGCTTGATAACTGAAATAAAACTTAGACCGGTAGCTATAGCTCAGCGACAAGAGTTGGCCATTTTTTTTGTTTTGTTTTTGTATTTCCACTATTATATTTGCTGAGCTGTCTTCATCGGAAAGGGAAACTGGTAAACACGTAATGTGATTATGTGTTTTATCATTCGAAACAGAAATTAAACTCATGTGGTCAGCCAGACAGACGACAGGCGATTATGTTTGTTTATTAAAGCTATCGCGGCGGTCAGGTCTCATTTTACAATTGAAAGTTTTCAAAAGCATATTGTGTCGCGGGTTTTGATAGCCGTTGAGAATCGTCGGATGCCGCCGGGAGAGGTTCAATGAACCTAAAAGGGCTGGGCGATTAAACATATTTAAAAAAGGCATTGGGACTCACTCAGTCCATGGCAACAAAAATGCAGCAAATAATTATTAAGGTTTGGGGAAAAATTAATAAAGGAATGCATTTATTTTGTTATAAATATTTGTGAACCCCATTTGGTAATACTGTTCTATTAAATGTCTCATATATGTATCTTCTTCATTCTCAAGATTCATTCATTTCAACATGACCAGCGCAATTAAGCGTAAAACGGCAGCTTTTTGGCCTCTTGATCCCGCCAATTGAGCGAGTTTTCTGGCATCGTTTTCATTCATTCATAAATTCCTTCTCCCATTCCCCCCCAGCTTCAGATCCACCTCTTTCCATTTCCATTCCTACGGTCGTACACTCATCGATTCATTCAGCTTTGAGAGCTCTGAACGTGATATTTCGATTAGTTATGGACAGGTCACGCCCACCAGGGAGAAGTATTTTGCATGAATGAGCTCACACACCCCTTTTGTGGAAGCCATGTAAATGTGTTTTAGGTTATTTTATTAACTCTCAGTATTATTTATATATTTTTAAACTCCTTTCCAATATTTAAATTAGCAGTAGAAACTTTTATCAAGAACTCTCTCAATTCAGAACCCCACTATTTCTGCACAAAATGTATTTATACAAAAATATTTAAACAATATAAATACCCCATAATCCCTTGCATCCCTTATTAATATCTTTCCTTATTTGATTTTCTTTCAGGTGCCGGCGAATCCGGCAAATCCACGATAGTGAAACAGATGAAGATCATCCACGAGACTGGCTACTCGCAGGAGGAATGCGAGGAGTACCGTCGCGTGGTGTACAGCAACACGGTCCAGAGCCTGATGGTGATCATCCGGGCGATGGGTCGTCTAAAGATCGAGTTTGCCGATCCTGGCAGGACCGACATTGCCCGGCAGTTCTTCACACACGCCTCCGCCGCCGATGAGGGCATCCTGCTGCCCGAGATTGTCCTTCTCATGAAGAAACTCTGGGCAGATGGTGGTGTACAGCAGAGTTTCGCCCGTTCTCGCGAATATCAGCTGAATGACTCGGCGGGCTACTACCTCAACTCGCTGGACCGCATCGCGCAGCCAAACTATATTCCCACCCAGCAGGATGTGCTCCGTACCCGGGTCAAGACCACTGGCATTATTGAGACGCACTTCTCCTGCAAGCAGCTGCACTTTAAGTAAGTTTAAATCAGTTTGTTTAAGTTTGGTTTGATGTGATTCTAATGTATCCACTTTTCTTACAGACTCTTTGACGTGGGAGGCCAGAGATCGGAGCGAAAGAAGTGGATCCATTGCTTTGAGGGGGTCACAGCCATCATCTTTTGCGTAGCGCTGTCGGGTAGGTTTCATTTATTAGATTTGTGTATTAAGCCAGAAAGGAATATAACTTAATCTGTGGTCCATGAAGTTAATAAATTTGCTAATACGTTTACCCTTCCATCTTAAAGGCTACGATCTGGTCTTGGCTGAGGATGAGGAAATGAATCGCATGATCGAGTCCCTCAAGCTGTTCGATTCCATCTGCAACTCCAAGTGGTTCGTGGAAACCTCCATAATACTTTTCCTCAACAAGAAGGATCTGTTTGAGGAGAAGATTAAGCGATCTCCCCTGACGATATGCTTCCCAGAGTACACAGGTAAGAAGCTAGTAAATTAAAAGCATTAATGAGATATTAAATGGAATTACTTCCCAAAATAAAAGGTACCAACACCTTTGAGGAGGCGGCCAACTACATTCGCATGAAGTTTGAAAATCTCAACAAGCGAAAAGACCAAAAGGAGATCTATACGCACCTCACCTGCGCCACGGACACGAACAACGTCAAGTTCGTCTTCGATGCCGTCACCGATGTGATCATCAAGAACAATCTGAAACAAATCGGCTTGTTCTAAGGGCAGCGGCAAGAGATCATCAATATTTAGCTTGCGTCGTATGTAGTATTAAAGGAAAACGCGCATCAACACATTTCCATTACCCGCTAAGGATACACTTACGCTCTTTATACATACATAAACTGTATGCTCCATATATATATACATATGTTTTAAAATGCTTTACATGCTTGACACACCACCTATGTTTAATAACCGATTTGGTTGCCAGTAGTCGCGGAACAAATTAACCAACTGCAATGAATAGTTAACCACCGTTGCGCACCCCGTAAGTTAACTAATTTAAAAGAAACCGTAGCCCCTAACAAATGTAAAGTACGCAAAGGACAGCCGATGGGTTTCTGTATATCCTAATAACCCTGAGCCCCCTGAGCTCGATCGGTTTTCCTTTCAAACTTAGTTAAGACTTTTTCGCTACCTAATGGCGCAGCCGCAAAAGCGGCTTCATTGCATCGTGCAGAGCAGCCCCTTTGCGACCGTGCCATTTGTCTGGCGTTTTGCAGCCCTGGCGCTGTCACGCGTTTAATTTTTTTTGCCAAGAGCTTGACAGCGTTGAAATAATGTAAACTTTTAGGCCTGAAGTTGTATGCGATCGCTTATAAGCCTTAAATGTAACTAGTAAACTTACTAATATTTTTAGTAATAGCATAAATAAAAAGACAATTTATAAAACAAAACAAAATCGGATGTGTTTGTACGGCCAACGTTGCCACATCGTCGGGTCATCAGCTTTTTAAGAATTTAAATAATTATTGCACCGATAGCTTTCATTTTTTTGTACTCCTCGATTGGTGTTCTTTCCCGCAATTCCATATTCCTTGAATATTAATGACAACTCTAGGTCCAAGTCGGCCTCTTTTCCATTGTCGGCTGGTTGGCGTCGTTGTCAGATCTTTTGGAAAAAATTGTTGAAATTCAGCATTCGTTCAAACAAAAAACTTGCACAATGATCCGAGCAACGTTGTTGGCCAGAAACCATTTAAAATGCAATCCGTTTGTTGCGGGATGCCCGATGCATTTCTGGGGTAAGTCAAGAGCACGTGCTGTTAGACTCCACCGGAATGTGATAAATGTGATAAATTATTATTCTGCTTGTCTTCCAGCTGGCTTTTCCACATTAAAAGTGCATAATGGCAACCAGTCGGTGGTAGTGCTAAATTCCTATCGCCTATACTCTGCGGAAGCTCCAGATGGTAGCAAGCCGACCAACTTTATGGCTGCCGGGCCGATTGGGATGAACGATCAGGGACAGCCTCAGAAGGGCGCAGCCACCACTTCGGTACGAGCCCCACCTACAATCGCTGCCAAGCTGGGCAAAATCCAGCCCCTGGAGACCAGCGTGAACTTTAAGAAAAAGTGCAACGAGCCGACTCCCACGGAGAGTCAGGGAAATCAGGGAAAGTCGACCGATAACCAGAAGAAGGCCAAGGAGGCCCAAGAAGCGGCCGCCAAAAAGCTACAGGATATTGTGGCTAATTTGCCCAGCAAGCAGCAGACGGAGAAGTACTTCTTCCGCGTGGTTGCCTTCGCTTATGACTTGACCTACCTCACCGGTACCTGGGTGCTGCACTTCATCGATCAAAATATCGTTCAGAACGAAAAGGTGCAGCATTATTGGAAGCGGTTCCACGAGAAAATGGAGCAGGCCAAGAAGGATTAACTCGCAGCGGAGTGTATTTAATGTGCGAACGCATGAAAAACTTAATAAAAATAAAGAGAACATGCTGACACAACCCGTAAAGTGTCGTATGAGTCTACACTTTCTGCTGATGGTGCTGCTGCGCTCGGGTTTCAGTTGGGAATCGAGGTGTAGCCCTCCAGCAGTCTGGCCAAATATTTGAGGATCTTGTTGCGGGCGGCCACCAGCTGCGGAGGATCGGTTTTCACCGGCTCGTACATGTTGGCACAGTGGGCGGTTCCTAAAAGAGAGTATAGATTTAGAGTGGGTTCTGTACTCATTCAAGGGGACACCTCACCTTCTATGTAAATCGTAGGAATTGCCTTATCCGTAGACTTGACCAGGCCCAGCGCATGCCAGGGATCAATGGAGCCGTGTACATACAGCACATTGGTTGTCTGCGGATGCAGGGCTCCATAATGCTTGTTGGTCTGCGACACAACCTGCTCCAAATACTTGGCATCCATGTTGTCCGAGAACACGTCCATGCACTGGCGTATGAAGAAGTCAACTCCAAACCGGCCTCCGAAGATATCAGTCTTATCCTCCGATGTCTGATAGAAGCCAAACTCGTTGCAGGTCTGATACGTCCACTGCCGCATTCCCTGGGCAGTCTCCGAGTCCCACGAAACGTTCTTCATGTCCGCCACCATTTTGACATACTTGTAGTCCAGGCATGTCGTGTTTGATTCCTTTAGCAGCATCGTATTCACCAGACCCAGGCGAGTCACTGGCGGTCCAGCGGTGGTATTTAGCATCACATCGCAGATCTAAGGATATAAATGCTATAGTTTTAGAGGATTACATGTCTAAGATGTAGAGCTTACATCGTCAATGGTTATGGTGGCATGTGGACTGTTGTCCTTGTTATACTGAACAACGCCAGCAAAGTTTCCAGCCAGATTCTCAAAGAAACTTGCAATATCCAGTTGGTTTTCAATCGAGTCCTTGATGGGGGTGCAGGTTCTGAAAGGAATGCAGTTAGATTATGCAGTCTTGAACAGAATAAAATGGGGTTTAAAAACCATATGTTATTGGCTTATACTCTGTACGGTTTCTAGGGAAAAACCCCGTACATTTATCAAGTTTGTAAACACATTCCTCTGGTATTCCCCCAAAACACTCACTTGAACTTCTCATCCAGACTGCGCTGTCCGATCATGTGCCTCATGAGGATTTCCACTTGGGCAAAGCTGCGAGCCACAGCTTCCACGCATTCCGGTTTGTAGGCGGCCAGCGAGGCCTTAACCACCTGGAAGTACTCCTTGAAGTCCACTTCGGCCAGCAGCGGGCCACTGGAGCTAATCGAGCCGTAGATTAGATGAGGATATTTCTCCCGGGCCCAGGCAGCAAGCGATCCCGGATAGGAGCCACCAAAAGCAATCCATTTCTGCTCGTCGGCAAGATTGAATTTCGCTTTCATGGCAACTACAAATCTGGCCAGATCCTCCAGCGCCTGCTCGGAGCTCAGGTAGGCCAGATTGGCGGTGGACAGGTCCTCGGTGGGGTGACTCTTGCCATAGAAACGATGCTCCAGCTGCAAACACAGAGCACCAAAGTGCTCGGCGTAGTGTACCCAGGCGCCTTCCCGCATCCACTTGGCCGAGGCCTCGCCCTCGCCGCCAATCATCAGGAATATGGGGGCGGAGGTGTCGTTCCTGTAGTGGTCGGCATTCACAAAGTAACGCTGCTGCCAGGTCCGCGAATCCTGGCGATTGAAGTGATCCAACGGCTGCTCGAACCACAGATCCTCGGCGGGCAGGGAGCGCTGAAGCGTGGCCTTGAGGCTGGGGTCACCCAGGAAGCCGCTGTTCAAGCGACCTCGTCGGAATCTCACTCCATGCGAGGGCATTATCAGCCCCAGGAGGAGCAGGGTTAGCCCCAGGGGCCACAGAACGCCCCCAATAGAAGGCATCGTGTTTGTTTTCTTTGTTTGCTTCGGTCAAGTGGAGAATTAATAATATTGAGTATTTGACTTGCTTCGCTTTTCGCCGCTCAACTGTAAATAGCGATTGAAAGAGTGGTGTGAGCTATATATACATACATAGGCACCGTTATATGTATGTCGTCGAGCTTACCCTGATAATTATTTTTTCTCCCCCTTCCACGCCGGCAAAGGAAAACCGCGATAATTGCGAAAACTAAGCAGAATGTAAACACCGCGTTGCCAACTGTCTCTGGCAGCAGCTGTTTGTGTCAGAGCGGGACAGCTAGCTGAGCATTTTAAACTGTTTTTTTTTTGTTTTCGTTAAAATTCAAATCTCGAATTTAAGTTTGCTGGCAACGGCAACCAAGCAACGCTGTAAAATTCTTGTTTTCAAAAAGAAAACAAGCCGTCAAAACAAAAAGCATAATAAAAGAATCGACACAAACGCCCCCCATCAATAAATATATTTTATAAATATAATCTATAGTAATTTCTGATAAGAATGGCCCATGACACGGAGGCCTGCCGGCAGCTCCTGCCGCGCGCCATCTTCGGAATTAACGGAAAGGTGGAGAATGGAGTGCGCCAGCATCCGGCCACCGGATCCATTATCTTTGCTCTGGGTAACAAAATCGGGATCGCCGACTACGTGAAGAACACCCAGGAGTTTGTGGCGGGGCACACAAACACCATCTCTTGTCTGGATTTGAGCAAGAGCGGCAAGTACATGGCCTCGGGCCAGATCAATCACATGGGCTTCAGGGGCTACGTCATCGTCTGGGACTATGAGCAGCGCAAGGAGATCGCCCGTCACGATCTGCACAAGGTCTCCGTGCAGGCCATTTGCTTCACGGCCGAGGACCGTTGTGTGGTGTCTATTGGTGGGGTGGACGACGGTTCCGTCATCGTCTTCGACATGGAGTCATCGTGGGTTAATCATAGTCCAAATAGATCATAGCTAATCCTCCCTCCCACAGCTCACCGATTTGTCAGACTCCGGCCTCTAGGGCCATATCCGGCAATGCCCTCACTGTCCGGCCATTGCACAATAATCCGTACTTCTTCATAACCGCCGGAGATCGGCATTTGCGCCTGTGGAGCATTCTGCGGGAACAGAAGAAGCTGTACGTCCAGGACGTCCTGATGGCTAGCAAGACTCGAGTCTTCTACTGCGCCCGCATCAATAAGTCGGATGAGTTCGCTTATCTGGGCACTGGAACCGGCGATATCGTGAAGATCGCCCTCAATTGCTGCGATCGCGATCAGGTGAGCAAGCCAGGGACCTCTAGCGGCATCCTTGGTGCCTTCGGCACCCACAATCCCCGAAAGCCAACGGGTCGGGATTGCAATCGCTATGTTAACGGGGTTCGCGCCTTATATGTCCTGGAAGGAGGACGCCTGCTGATTGGTGCCGGCAATGGCGATATCGAGTTGGTTGAGGAGCGCACCGATGTGCCGCTGATCAATTTCCGTGACTATCCGGGACCCACCTGGCCGTATCTGCGCACCCTGAAGAAGACCCATGTTTCGGGTAGGATTTCGACGTTTGTTCGCTCTAAGACGGATCTCTTTTACATTTGCACCGATACCAATGAGATCTATGGCCTTAATATCAAGACTTGGGTTCTGAAACTACTCCGAACATGTCACACCAAGTCTGTGTATTGCATCACTTTTCCCAAGTAATTTGCTCATTTGAAGATTTTTGTCAGTTACAATTATATATATTCTCTTTACCAGAAACTACTCAGCCGTTTTTGCCACCGCGGGCAAGGAGTCCATTCGCATTTGGTCTTCCGGCCGCAAGCAAGAACTGCTCCGCATCATGGTCTATAACTTCAACTGCGCCGCAGTGCGTTTCACCCACGACGGCACCAGCATTGTCTCCGTCTGGAACGATGGAATTATTCGAGCCTTCACCCCGATCACCGGGAGACTGATCTATGCCATTCCAAATGCCCACAATAAGGGTAAGATTCTTACATTTGATTTTTGATACTACTTCCAACCACGACCTTTTCAATTCAAGGATGCAGCGCCCTGGCCGTAGCTTCCACAGGCCGCCTAATTGTCACGGGAGGCATTGAAGGACAAGTTAGGGTCTGGAAGATTGATCCATATCGTCAGGATCTACTGGGCGTGTTGAAGGATCACTCGGGACCCATAACGTCGCTGGACATTAATTATTTGGACACGGAGGTGATCTCCGCCTGCACTGATGGCTCCTGTGTCATCTGGGACATAAAGTAGGATATATTTATATATATTTTCTATTATCAGTTAATGGTACAACCCAATCCCTGACAGACGCATGACCCGCAAGCAGGTGGTGACTTCAAACACGCAGTTCATGTCCGCCTCATACTTCCCCAGCGGTGTCCAAGTCATCACCTGCGGCTCCGACGGCCGGATCATCTACTGGAGTGTTTACAATGGAGCCCTGATCCGGGAACTGACTGCGTCCAAAAAGTCCTCTGTTAACTGCTTGGCCATCAACGAGACCGGGGACTACTTCATCAGCGTGGGCAGCGATTTGCAGGTGAAGCTGTGGGATTATAACAGCGGTGCCGTGGTGGGCTTGGGTTCCGAGCATGCCTCTTCGGTGATCAGCTGTGCCTACAGTCCCTGTATGACCATGTTCGTTACCGGGAGCACAGACGGATCGCTGATCATCTGGGATGTGCCGCGTGACTTCTGGGGTAGACCCAATCCACCGGACGCTCCCAGATACGCGAAACCGAAGTCCTCCTCTTCCAAGACCAAGCTGAACGAGGTTCCTGCCCGCGTGAACTCCGGCACGAACCTGAAGCCAGCGAAGGGCGAGAACATCGACGGACTGCTGAAGGCCACTGCCAAGGACGATCTCTGCTGTGTGGAGTGTCCGCCGTGCGCCAAGAAGGAGGCCAAGGGTGATCCGTATGCCGAGTGCGGAATCGTCCCGGATGTGGGGAAGTGCTGAGTCCTAATTGTTTAAGTTATGTATTTATGAATAAAATTTGTTCAGCAACTGAGAAATCTGAAGAAATAATTAATCAGAATTAAAATGACGAGTTTTTTATATTTATATACATATTTGTAAGCGCAAACAAATTCATTTATTCATACAAAGCTAACAGTTGGATATAAACTAAATGTTAAAAAACTAAAATCTAACTTATTAACAGCATTATCTGTTATGGGTTACAAATTTATATATTAAACTTACAGACAACATTTTATTTATTATATTGGTTTTGTGGAGAAAGGAGAGCATTTTATTTGAGTTTGTTGTTGGGCTTGCACAGGCTAAACACCATTTTTAAGTTCAGATTGGCTGTCCAGTCTAGTGTTTCAAATATTGCCGGTTGTCAGTAAAGTATGACCGTATCACATTTCCACCACAAGTGTGTTGTAATTCGTCTAGACAAAAACATCAAAAAATATCCAATAACAATATCGCAATTTCGATATTGGGCAAACAAAAAATCGTGATATAAATATATCATCTTTAGAAAATATCGATAGATTGATAACTGTAAAACCGCTGGACGGTCGCGTTTTTCCGTCATTATTTTTAAAAGAATTAATAAATAAACAAACCTAGTGCAGACAAGTGAATTGCCGCGGAATAGAGTGCGACGTATCGGTGCAGTGCGTGTACATTAATTCAGAAAAACAGCGAAACGAGGTGCGCGAAACAAATGAGTTGTGCAGAAAAACCAGTTATGCACTCGCCCCAAGTTCGCGCAGTGTCTCCTTTTCGCTAAGCCACCACAGAAAGATAAAATAAAAGAGAAAAACAAGCAGTGTCCAGTTTTTGCGGTCTCCAAAGGAAAAATCATTAATGAAAGTGTCGTGCAATGGAGGAGCCCAATTAATCAAAACAACAACGGCCAATAATGCTGCTTAGCTGCTGTGAAACTCTCAATAAGGCCAATACCGACTTCCTGCGAGCGGCGCTTGCTTAACTAAAAAAAAGTAAGTATGAGCACTAGTACAAGCCGAGTATACACACACGTCTGTTGTTGTTGCGTTGCCGTTTGTTGTTGTGTGGGTTTTGGCATCTCCTTATTTTCTCCTTCCTCTTTGCCGCCTCTGCAAAGCCATGGGTGTGAGTGCATGCGTGAGTGTGCAGGTAGAAAAGAAACGGTTGATAAAAAAAGAAAAGAAAACGAGTCAAGGGCATTAATTATAGCGTGCGATTTTGCGGGGGATAATGGCTATTTTTAGATCCCTACGGTGTGCCAATTGTATAGGCCACCTTTTATAACGCCTACTTTATGTAATTCACAAATAATTGGGGGAAATCGGTATCCCAGTGAAAAATCGATAAATCAGCGCCGCTGCAGCTGTGTTTTCATCCTGCCGCTGTATGTGTGTGTGTATGCGTGGGCCGTTTTGGAGCCACCGGGCGCAATTGGGGTAGAAATATCACCCTTTCTCTCTCTAGCGTTCTCGCATCCTGTATCCTCGCATCTCTTTTTCGTGTTTTCTCTCTCTCTATGCCTGTCCTCCTTGCCCACTAACACACGGACAGCCGCTTACCGCAAACAACAAATAAGCCGAACGCGTATTTTTGGCGGCCCACTATTTTCTCTCTCTTTCCCTGCCTTCTTTCTGCCCTGCCTTTGGCCCTTTCTCCAGCTGCATTTCCCCGACAAATGGAAATGCAAATAAGAAAAATCAATAAAACCCGCATCAAGAGCTGTGAAAATAAAAGTCATCTAATGCAAAATACAAACATGGAAATAAGTTATTAACCCAATTTACAAACAGGCGGTGGTTGTGCTTTCGCCGGAATTTCAGTGGGAATAACCTTTTAATGGAGGAAAGCAATAAACAACTAATTCTATGGCCAGAAAAAATCGAGAAAATTATCTAATTTCACCGTTAAATCCATAAAAGATTAATTTTATTAATAAATATTTTCTGATGGGTCTAGTAACTAGCTTCAAACCTGAAGTTTCATGCTCAACTATTTCTAAAGATTAAAGTCTTATTTTTAGAAGATGTAGATATTTTAAATAAGTTTTCTTAATGTTTTCTGGAGTTGTTATATCCTAGTCTTGAAAGATATCTGTCTATCTAAAACAAACTTCGACTTCACGAATTCCCCGAAAACTGTGTGAGAGCATTTTCAAGGCATCTTCAAAGGCAAGATAAAGCTAAATATGACTGCATTGGCGACTAGTTAATCAATCAAACCAACACAAAATTCCCTCGAATCACCTCTATATGACTCACTGCCAGCCAACGAACCAGAAACAAAAAAATAAGTAAATTCAAATCCCAACAGCTGTGTGCGTTTAAATTTATACAGTTTGCTCAGCATTTGGCACTCTGTTTTCTGGACGCGCACCATCCCCGGTATAACGATCGATCCCCAAACCAATCCAAAATCCAAACAGAAGCGTGGGCATTCCAAGTTGGCCAAAAGTCAAGTGGGTCTGGACTTAGGGAGCTTACTTATGGCAACCAAGTGCTATGCGTCACTGTTTCCAGTGCAGTTCTTATCCTTATCTTGACCAGGTCAGGTACTATTATTAAAAAAGGGGGTGGCGGAATCTCCTAAAGATAACATTTGCTGACAAGGGTATTATCATTTTATTTCTCTTTATTATTTTTATTAGTATAAATTATAGAGAAACATTGACTTGTAGAATTTGTTTATCTTGTTCCTAGTTTCCAAATGTAAGGAAAAATGTAGTTAATGATATCAATTTTTTCCCATTATTTCGACGTAATCGATGCCCTATTTATTTCTCGGGAATTGGGTTGCCAAATGTTGCTATTTTTAAGCATGGTAAATTTAGTGCTTCATCGACATTTCTGGCAATCGATCAATAATGCCGCCTCGTCGGAAGTCGGGTGTTATGGTTATATCTGATGTCTGTATCACGGCGCCAGTAACGAAAGATTGTTTATGTTTACTTATCATTAAATATACAAATACCGCCGTTATCAAATTATGAATGATTAAGTGTAGTCTTTGGGTGTAAAATGATTATAAAAGAATTTACTAACAAGTATGAACAGACATATAAATTTGTACATTCAGTTAAGGCGTTACACTTGACTTTTTCAAAGTTCCTCATAACGCCTGTCCACTGTATGGCACATGAGCTCATTTCCACCACTGACCTAGAAATGTTTTTCCTCTAATTCTCTTCAGCCACACACACTATAATTTACAACAATTCGCGCTGGCTGCCAAAGCCAAAACCCAGCTTTTGTAGTTTGTAACAAACATAGTTCACTTATCTTAATTGTCGCATTCATTCTGACCATTTTGTGTGGCCACACACAAGCTCAAATTTGTTCTCAGTGTGTGAGCGAGCGAGATGCCAAAGACATGACGCCATATTGCGTGCAGGAATGATGGAATGAGGGGGCGAAAGAGATAGCAATAGATGGGAGGGGAGGGGAGGGGAGGGAGCCAACAGCTGACACTTGACTCTGCACAAATTGCAATTACAAATGTTTTACCGTTAGGGGCAGACTACGCAACACACATGGAAATGTGTGTAAGCGTAAGTGTGCTACCAACATTTTTTTCTTACTCGTTTCCCCTTACACATTTCTCATTTTTCATTTATCATTTTCCATTTCCATTAGAGGAAAGGGAAGAGAAGCCGCAAACAGAAGCGGAAAACAGGCAAAGACAAATGCAAAACAAATTTTCAATTAGTTAATCAGTCGCGAGTCTTAACAGCTGTGGGTGTGTGGTGGGGTTTCCTATCTTCATAACTGAAAAAAACCAAAGTGTAAAAGATATGGTAACATAAGGCTTTCTCTTATAATCTCCCGTGACTTTTAGGGAAGCTTTAACGGAACAGATTTAAATTCCTAACTTACCATCAGTCTTGGTGGAATGTTTTGTTTACATATAATTTTATATACGAATTCGTTTATTTGATATATTTATTATTTATTTTGAATATTTATATTTGTATTTCAATTTGTGAAAAAAAGTGTTGTAAAGTCGTTGTTATCAGTGTTAAAAGGACGCATACCTTCTCTCTCTTTGAGCCCTCGACGGCCTTAGAACCCAATTGAGATAGTGAAATTTCTATTTATTCTCCTTTTTCATTATTATTCTTCTACTATTCTTAGGAATACAGATAAGCCGCTCTTGGCTAAACAAAAAAATAGTTTAAAATGAGTGTTTACTGTGCTCTCTCACCCACATTTTCACACATGTGTTTGTGCTTGTGTTTTGTGGGCCGTGTTTCCACGTTCGCCGGCCTCGTGTTGTTTGCTTTCGTTTGCTGCGTTTCGTTTGTTTGTGTGAAAGTGAGTCAAATGATATGCTTTCCATAGGCACGAGTTCCCCTACAGACATATGTATCTCCCCTCCACTCACAGTTCGTTCCCCCATTAGTTGGTTTCTTATCAGAGGCGTCTTTGCTGCGCGGCGTACTTTTCCATTGAACATTAACATTAAAAACAACAATAAACGGACGACCTGCAGGCTATTTAATTATTGAATTTGATTTTGTTTTGTAAAAGTCGTACTAATAACATTAAAAACTTGATATATAAAGGTTTTTAAACGATACTTTTATGTTGAAAATAAATAAAAGTGTTGCAAAACGCAATCAAAAATTATTTAAAAATATTTCCCTTTTAAATCTTTAGGACTTCAAACATATTATATTCCTTTTAAATCTTTAAAAATATTGATTTCCCTTTAGGCATTTCCCCTAATTAGTATATATATCTCTTCCTGTTTTTTTAATTAATCTGCGGGCAAACATAATTAGCTGAATGGCGCACATGCAGCAAATTAATTTGATATATGTGTGCTGCAGCAACCGCCGCCTTAATTGTTTACAGATTAGTTTCAGCTGGGTGTGGCTCCATATTCCCATTCCCATTCCAATTCCATGCGGATTGGCGGGTGTGAACAATTAGCCAGCCGGGCTCAGTGAGAATGCGTTGATGCCAGGCGACGCTTGGCAAAAGTGTCACGCAAGTTGGGGAATGGCCTTTGCCGGAGGCTAGGAGAAGCTCTATGGAGGAGGCTCATCATCATCATCACGTTCGACTGGCTGCCCGGATGCTAATCGTTCGCTATTTTTGGGCACGCTTTGTTTACGTTTGCCCCGAGGCATTCGCCATTTCCATTGCCCATACGCCCTGTGGGCGTAGCTCTTTTTGGATCTGATTTATATTTGGCACAAATTTAGACCTGGATGAGGTGCTAAATGGCGTGGGTAGCGGAAGGTCACATAACCTGCTGCCATATTGCTGTGGGAATATTCTCAGAAACCCCTTCAAATTGTCCCCAATTGGAGGAGAAGACCGAAAGTGTGTGTTAGTTGTGAAACAAGGCAGCAGCACACATCAATCAGTTCATAAATCAATCATCATCGGAATAAATAACTATTATTATTACCAATCAAAGCCAATCAAAATGGTAGTCTCAAATGTGCCTAATTCCAATGAAACGCATGCTTGTTTCCATTGCTTATGGCCATAAAATATGATTTATGCGGCAATCGAAAATGCCAAAATGCAATTCTCTTCATAACCTTCGACACCCTTAATTTTGCGCAACATCGCTGGAAACGAAAATCAATTTTCAATTTGCATGCAAAAAAAAAATATGCATATAATTTCAGAGTGTTTTTTTCGCGTGCAAAATTATGCAAATTAGATAAGTCAACACGGCGGGCGGCAGCAGCAGCAGAAAGGCTAAAATCAAAAGAGGGGGAGAAACTTCAAAATTCCACTTGAGGCCAAAAAACAAAGGGGTTTCTAGCACCCTTCAGATGCGCTTCGCCGAGCAAGCTCTGACGTAGCACTTATCGATTTTTTTTCGCTTTTCAACAATTACGAAATAATCCGCTTTTGGGGGTCAATGCAGTCGTTATGAAAATGAAACGGAAAAACTGCAACAAGAATTGAAAGTTAGTTTCCAAAAGTTTCGGTGCCTTTTTTATGGGACAAACTACGGAATCAATTTTCTAATCTTTTAGCTTGTCTTTAAATTTAAGTTGTAACTTTATTTATGCTTGTATTTATACTTAAAGAGAATCAGTAAAAATTCAACATATTTTAAATCAATCAAAGCTAATTCTTACCTACATTTTACAGACCCTTGTAAATCCCTTGTAAGGGCACTCCCCCAATCAATTTCCGGGCATTAAGAAGCTTGCTAAACATTATAAAATATATCATCATAAAATATATATACAAACTTACAATTAATTCAACATGGCAATGTCCTCCAAATGATGTTTGTATTTTTTTTTAATCATCAATAAAACCTCCCTCGATTAATCCATTTTGGCGGCACGACACGTCGATTCGATGGCTTTTGGTCATTTACCTTTCGGCGCTGCGTGAGCTCCGGCGGCTCACCCTCTCTCGGTTGCCGGTTGCCAGTTGCCGTTCCCAGACCCAGAACAAATCAAGATAAATTGTTTATAGTTCCAAAGTTCTACTTTTTGCAGATCGAACGAGGAGGGGCAGAAAAAGAGAATAGCTTTTTGGCATTGACCGGACACATCATAAACGTGTCGAGCGTCGCGTTTTCTGTGTCACTTTTGCATATACATACATACATATATGATTCATGGGGCTTTTCTTTTGCGTGATGTGCTTTTCTGGGTTTCCTCTTTAGGGATTAAGGAAAGCAATAGCTTTTTAAAAAAAAAATAGCAAGCTAGAATATTGAAAACACCTATAATTTTTTGGTCTCATGGATCTGTCTTGAATGTTTAATGTTTCTAATGAAAAGTAAGAGTTTCCTAGACCGCAAATTGTATTGTGTGTACATATGAGAAAGTGCAGTAGTTAATTACTGGAAAATATATTAGCCAGGTTAAGTCTGACAAGTAAATATATTTACCTTCACCCCTTTCACTCTCTGCCATCCAGACAGCTTGCCTTTTTTTTTATTTTCCCCCCCATTTGGCATGACTTTCTTTCCACATCGTTTTGGACATGGAAATTTGTCAACCCGACCGCTTTATTGGATCTGTTTTCAAGTGTTTATTCGCCCATCTGTCGCCGCCAGCGATCGCTTTATTGTACAATTGTGCGGCTTACAACATAATTTGCCAAATGTGATTAGCAAATTATGGACATGGACTCGGAGACGGAGCCGAAGCCGGAGTGGAGCTCGCTTTCAATTCAACGCTTCGCTTAACTGAGGCAAATTGAAAGCTGGCTGGCTGGCTGGCTGGCAGCGAGAAGCGAACTGAACTAGCAACAATTACAGAAAATTGAAAAGCATACATACTACATACGAACGGTATTGTGGCAATAATAAAAATTGGCCACTGAGACAACGGGCTACGACGACGGCGGGCGAGTTCATTGACTTTTCTTCTTTTTGTTTTTAACTGTGGCGCATATTGCTCTGCCCCCGGGGCAGAAATAAGCTTCAGCTTCAGCTCCAGTATTTTTTTTCTATATTATATTTACTGGCATTAGAACCCCGCGCGCAGCATACCGTATCCCCCCGACGATCTATTGTCACTCTGCCGCCCCAAATCTCTCTCGATGTCGTCATCGTAGTTGCGTGGGCTTCCAGCCTTTGTGCGGCCTTTTGTGGCTATTTCTACGTATTTTGTTTAATTAGACTGTGTAATTATTCATTACGGACTGCAATTTATGTCTAAAAGTACACTCACCACGTGTGTGTGTGGGTGGTAAACAAATTGTAAACAAATGGAAGCGCAGTTAACTCTTTACAGAGCCGCCAGCGTATTTTATGGCCCATTTCAACTTTCTAGAAGTGTTTTCAGCGGAACTCCAAAGCAAAGTTGGTAACTACATAGTTGGAATTGGGTTTATATTTAGGCTTTAGTAGTTTTCGACTTTATTAATTGACTAAGCTTTAGGGGTTTTTAAATTCGGTACAGTTTACATTTCCATTTCAAGTATTTTGAGTAATTTAGTCAAAATTACTGCCTGAAAATCTTTAAAAAAATTATTTCTTTAACATTAAGACAGTAACATAATTTCTCTATCAACTATTTTGGCTTTATCTGGTATATGTATTAACATTTTAAACATTTGATTGAGTGAATCATTAGCCAGTTTACGCTAATTGATTTTGCTTCTTGGTCAGCTTTTTTGTTTAGTACAAATACAGGCAAATAATATTAACTAATATCAACCAAGCATTATAAAATAAGTATATAACGAAACCAACAAGTTTTGTTGAAAATGAGAAGATTGATGATACCTGAAAGGTTGCTTAACTCATGTTCAAACCTTGACTCTAATTCTAATACGATTTAAGTTAAAACAGACGTAAGTTTTGGGCTAAAAAAATAAGGAAACTTTGTCATTAGTTTCAGGAAATATCAAGTACTTTTTATAATATTTAGGAATAAGAAAATAATACTTGCTGTTAATTGTTTTATAGTTTTGAAGGCCTCTATTTTCCAGACACTTATTTGCATATTAAAATATTTTAGCTCAGAGATGATTCAGCTTTTGCAGTGAACTCACCCTGTGGTTTATTTTTTGTTTGCTGTTTGGGCTTAAAGATGCGCTGCTGCTGATGCTGCTGGTGATGATGATTATGATGATTCAACAGCAAAAGTTCACAAACACCAAACATCTGTATATACATATATTTTATATTGTATTTATTACAATTGCTGCGATGACTTTCGTTGGCAAATTGCTGAAAAGCGGGATTGGTTTGAGCATGAAAATTATTTGCCATTCGCTGGCATATCAAAGCGCATATATATTTTTTCGCAATTATAATAAATGTGTAGTGGCAGTGGCAAAATATGCCTTACCTTTTTGCGCAATAAAAGTTTATTAACATTTTTGCACATTTGCCTAGCAACAACAATAACTGGGTAAATAATAGTAGGCAACCGGTAGACGACCGCAAAAGTAGCTGTTGGATTTATGTACAAACGTAACGGCACTTGAGCATGTTCAGTGTTGAATAATGATGGCGCATAAACAAAATAAAATGAAGAAAGATTAACAAATGAGCTCCAGACGCCGGCTTTTCTGTTTTTCTACCGCTTTTCCATCTCTTTTTCATATGCAAAACAAAAAAAACCACCAGGCTGGACCACGCCCCAGTTGTCAGTTGCAATTTGCACAAACGAAATTACGTGTTTCTTGGCTTCCTATTCTCACTCTGCTCACGGAATCATATATTTATGTTATATATATATATGTTTTAAAGGTCCAAAGAAAAGTAAAATCAGAAAGAAACACTCTTAATGAGCGGCTTATCTGCGCACTTGCATCGCTCTCTAACTCTAATCGCAAACAATGGAAAATTTCTTTCAATATGGAAAGTTGCAGCAGCACCGGCAGTGGAGTTGTTATGGTCTCTATATGGGTGTATACTATATACACAAAACTCTATGCCTGGCCTAATCTCTTTCCCGCTGCCCCACCTCGCGCTGCCTTTAGTACAATATCGCCCCGGTTTTTTAGTAGCCGTCGAGTGGAGAGCGTTGGCCTGAGCGCCTATCTATCGAATGTGCTAAAAGCACTCAGACTAAACAGTACACAGAGAAAAATTAGGAGAATTAGAGTTGAGAATTTGTAAAGAACACGATATAGGTTGACAAGGATCTGGACTGGTTAATAAATCAGTTTTTAAAACCCTATTTATTTGGCAAACGAGTAAAATTATGATCTAAAAAAAAGTGTATGCTTTTTGATACTTTCTTACTTGTAAAACCTATTTTCAATTAATATTATTTTCAATATTTTTATAAGGAACAGATATTTATATTATTAATTATGGTATTCATGCTCATATCTATCATATGTGGTTAACCTTAGGTTTTATACAATTTAAACGTTGATGATGAGATACATTTGCGAATGACTAATAAGCTATTTAAAGTCAACTTAAAGCCCAATTTTAACTAAAAATATTCAAATATTGAAATTTTTCGGATACTATAAGTATTTAAAAATTCCAAGATGATAATGATATAATTTCTATTCAGTTAAACAATCCGTGCAAAACCCTACCATGTGTGTTTACTTGATTGACATATTTTCATGTTCTTTCCGTTCTTTAACGTTCAAATATTTTTCTGATGGTATTTAAAATTCAACAATTTTAAAATGATAATGATATGGTTTCATTTAATTTAAACTATCTCTTAAAAACCCTACCGTGGCTGTTGCCAAGTCCTCGATTTACTTATTTCCTTTTTCTTTCCGTTTTCAAAAGTTCAAATATTTGTCTGATACTATGAATATTTAAAAATTCTAACATGATAATGATATACCTAATTTCATTTACTTTAAACTATCTCTAAAAATCCGTAACCTTGGTTGTTACCAAGTCCTGGATTGCCTCGTTTCTTTGTTCTGTCCGTTCTATCTTCCTAACCTTGCCTTAATGTTTTATAAAATTAACTAAAAAAGTAACCCAGCTCTAGTTTCTCCCAGTGTCCGCCTCTCGAAAGCAAACCGGCAGTCAGCAGGCAGCAGTCAGCCACCTATTCAGATTGAGAGCCAGATTCAGATAGAGCAGAATGCTGTTGTTTCTGTACAACAATGGCTATTCAGCGTTTGGATCCGCTGGCGCTGCCGCCTAACTGCCACTGCGCTCTAATAATTATTTATAATAATTACTTTTTCAGCGGCCCGCTGTTTTGGACATTAGCAGATATTTTTCGGGCTTTTTCGACATCCCTCTCTCTGTCTGTTTGTTTCTCTCTTTCTCACAATCTATGGTATCTGCCTTAATTAATCTGGCGAGCGGGCTGCCAAAAGTGTTTCCACTCGATTGGTATCGAGCGGCTGACCTTGACGGTCTTGTGGGGGGTTTAAAATAGTGCCAGACGATGATCGTGGCGTTGTCTGAAATCGCATTCACTTGCACTGACCGCAACTGCAGTTGGATCGTAAATTATTCGCTTGCGGCACGCACTTTCCCATTACCCCAAATATAAATTTTGTTGTTTTACTCTTTTTTTGGCACGCACATGTGGCACAGACACCCCAAGAAAAACCCCCTCCAACGAGATTCAAAGGCAATGGCAGAGTCACGGAGCCATTACATGCACAAGCACACACTCATCTCATTTGTCGTCGATCCTGACATTAAACATTTTCGCAGCCGACAATGTCAGAAATGATGGCGGCCTAGCATGAAATGCAGAAAGAAAATTGAATTTATAAGAACAACGAAGGAGGAAATGCTCTGCCCAGAAAATTAAATTATATAGATTTTTAAAGAAGGATATTTAATATCAGAGTCTTTGAGGTTTAAGATACAATTACCATTTCAGAATGATTTTTTGTTTTTATTTAAATTTACAAAAGGACTGTTTATATTTAAGTAAAAAGTTTCATATTTATTCTGTATTTCAAGCTAATGATATGATATTATTTTTAATAATATTTATTTTAAATAATATTTTAATATTATATAATATTAATTTGTTTAAGCCAAAAAAATCCACACAAGCAGGTTCATAAGGACTTGATTATTAGATTCCATTATATTTTATTTCTTCACTCCTTTTTTTTTATTTAACTCAATTTGCATTGAAAACAAATCGAATTACGTATTCATCATTACCTTCCACCAGGAAAGGAAATATTTTGCGCGAAAATGTGGCAGCAGCTTGCACATTTTGTGCATCTTCTGGTTTTTATTATTTTTTGTATATCTTTTTTCCTGCTGTTGTATTTTTGGGAGCTGGGCATGTGGATGTGCATATGCATAGAGTCTTTTTTTTTTTTGCTTTGTCGCCTCGAGGTCATAAATATTTCGTTTTCGTTAAAAATGAAAAGAAGCAAAACAAAATTTACTTCTGCAAAAAAAATTTTTTGTCAGACTCTTTGTTCGTGGAATTTTTTTAATACTTTTTTTCCTGTTGCTGGGCTAAAATTTGCATATGAACAGAGTGAGTGAGTGAGTTTTGGCCTGGCCGAAAGACACTGCGCGACATGTATCTATGTTTTATAGTTTGCTGAGATGAAGTTTCGGTACCCTAAAATGTAGTAACTTCATTTTTAAATGTAAATGATACATTTTGGCTTTCAAACGAAAGGCACGTACCAAAAAATAAGCCAACTGTTGGCTGCTGCTGTTGGCCAAGTTGCGTGGAAATGCCATAAAATTGTGATTTATGCTTACAACAAAAGCGGAGAGCGGAATGCTTTGTTCTGTCCCACAACTGCCGCCAGCAATTGTTGCCGCTTTTTCAGATTTTCTGATTTCCTGATATTTTGTGTAATCAACGTGCATTGAACTTTCGCACATCATCGCCGCCTTTTGCTTTGTTTATATCGCGTCGGGCCTACGAAACTGAAATTGAGGCAGGTTCACCTCCTCGTGTGGCCAAACAAATCATTTGCCTTTCATATCAGTGGAAGCGAGGGGGGAATAAAAGCGACATAAAACCGCTTGGGGAAACAGCAATTCATTTATAAACATTCCATGTGCTTTATGTTTTCATTTAAAAAATGATTTTTTATTGCTTACAAAATGTGGTAATATGCATTAAAAGTTAATGATGATCCCAAGCTTAATGATATGTAGGTTCCAAGCTCACTAAATAAGAGGTGTATTTTTACAACTAACTAAAATTTAAGTAAAATTATAACAATGTTTATAAAATATATATATATCAAAGGCTTGCAAATTAATATTCAAATGTTTCGTAGTGTTTTTACATCTTGTTGTTATTAACCATGATTTATTAACAGTTTAAACATCATAAATACAAAGTAAAAATTTACATTTGTATACCCAGCTAGAGAGCTTATGAAAAATGTAAATTTGTTATTTTAACAAAATGTTCATTTACGTTTAAGACGACATTTGATATGTTTTTGCTTTGCAATATTTAAAATTGCTTTTGCCACATGTTTGTGAAATGTTTATTACCATTTTAAACATGTTTATGTTTTGTTTTGGGGTTCGCATATATTTTATTTTTGAGAAAGTTCACACCCTTTTAACGTTTGCACCTTGTAAACGAATACTTAAATGTTTAGTTAATGATTTAGCAAAACGGTTTTTTAATTTAAGCGATATTCGATATCTTTTAAAGTGTTTGATTGAAGCCGAATGATTAATAAATATAAAAAACAACATAATTGTATTTATAAAAATAATAATAGAATGAATTATTAAATAGTTTTCCTCTGTGTAGAAATGTTTGGCGGATGGATGGATCAGTGGCTTTTTGTTTACTATTTGTTCGGGTCACCCTTGCTTTATTTTCCGCACTTTATTATTAAAAAAAAGGAGGAAAAACGCAAATTTGCATAAAGTTTCTCACGCCGGTCCCTCCTCCCCCCCACTGACACTCACCCAACACTCTCACTCACTTGCAGCCAGGCACTCAAAGTGCAGCGGCTGCGACACTCTCTTGTCTTTTCTGCTCATTAGCCATCGCACAGTGGGGTGTATCATATGAGTTCGGGAGTAAAAACTGATGTTCGGGGTATCCGAGGATAAGGGAGGACCAGCAGGTGATTCGGATCAAGTAGGCCCTGCATCCGCTGTACAAGTATCCCACGGAGCAGGACGCGAATGCTGATCTGCTGGTCTTAACAGAGCAGTTTTATTATTAATTTGAAAAAGTAAACAACAATTTAAGTCAAATCTTCGAGCAAAATACCACTGTGCAGCACTCTCCTGAGAGGCCGGCTCCACCGCAGTGACTCTCTTTCTTTCCGCCTCGCGTGCTTTTGGGGCTGCTTTCTCGCTCGCTCGCTCAAAATGTGGAGCCCGCCGCATGCTCATTGTGTTTTGAGCGGTGCTCGCGAGCGTTACACGCCGAAAAGATTGTTTAAATGTTTTTAGTTTAAACATTCGCAAGCGTCGATGTTGTCGCCGCGCGCAATGCCATAATATAAAAAAATTATAGACCGTAAATTAATTTCTTTTGTCGCTCTCTCTCCGATTCCGTTGTGTGTATCTCCGCGTCCCAACGGATCTCGAGACACGGCGGCAAGCAAATTTGATTAGCAGTGCTATCAAAAAAAGTTCAAATTGTATTTCTTGCGCTTCGACGTGTTGGAATTTAATCAGCAATAATTCGGTGTTTGGTGTTTCCAATAATTGGGCGAAAACGAAAGAGAATCCGAAGGTCCCCGAAAAAACTTCCGTTTGCCACCTTATAAGGCAGTCGTAAAAATAATGAAATAATTAAATCACAATCGAAAACCAAAGCCAAAGCTCAGTGCTAATGTGTAACGAACGTGTATGCAAATATATTCTGTAAGTTTCCTCAGTGTGTGGGATGTGGTGTATAAAAAATACAATATATAATCGTGTGAACAGATTCCAATGGACGAACTGTCAAAACCATGAACAATTTTATAGTGTTATACAATTTTATAGTGTTATACAATTTTATAAATTGATCTTAATATAGTGAATAATGTGTGTATTTATATGAAAATAAGGTAGTAAAGTGAATTATCCTTTATAGCTTAAAATATGTTTAGCAAATATGACAAGAAAATATTCTAAAATTTAAGAATGAGTACTCTACTTTTTAAAATTTCGAAAACCCAAGTCTAACCCTATTATATTTATTTCAATAACCGATTTCCTTGTCTAAATAGTACCTAGTGTCTCTGGAATGTCTTATATATTTAGCTGATGGTTCAGATTTCAAGAAATACTTGGGCTGCAACTAAAACTCGTTGCTCTGGAATTTAGATAGTCTTTATCGCCGCCATACCTTTCTCAATATTCACATTCCGCACATACTACTTATATATTGGAATAAACACATTGCCGAACAGCTGTGCTCTTGATGTTTTCACAGTTGGCTTGGCTTTAGCTTCAGCTTGAGATTTGGTTTTAGATTTTAGCCCCAGCTTTTGGCCGACTTGGGGCTCGACACTCTGACGGATCTGATGACGGACTGGTCTCGATTTTTCGGTTTGTTTCGCTTCGGTCTCGTCTCATTTGATTTCAAGGGCCGCACACACATTTTGACGCCTGATTGAGTTACAAACGGCGCCCCACCGCTCGTAAATCAATTTTTTTTTTAGAGTCGCCTTTGCTGTACTTGAATTTACAGGTAAACTTGACTAAACTGTATCTCTAAAAAATTTAAATTGTAAAGATTTGTAAACTCATAATTAGCCAAAATAATTTTCAAGTCAAATTAAAGTTTCAAAGATTTTAAGCTGCATTTTTTTAAGAGTTTTAAAAATGACTTTGATTTTTAAAAGACATTTTTCAAGCACTTAATTAGAAGTATAGTTGTTTTAGGACCTAAAACTTAGATTCCCCTTTGATTTATTTAAACTTACATCAAATTCTCATATATTTCATAGTTTTATTTAACTGTGGCATTGTCCTCATTGAATACTGTTCGTTCCAGCAGCGATATTACACCCAACCGACGTCGGTCGGCCTCTTTGCACTCTGCGTGATCTTTAATTATGAATAAAGCCCAGCTGCGTGGTGGCTGGGCTCTCACAATTATCGTATGCATGGAAATGATTTGCATGTCGTCATGTCTCGGCCTGGGATTCATTCCATTCCAGTTCACTTCCTTGAGCCAGTCTCTCGAGTCGCGGAAAGGTCAGGCTCTCAAGTCAATGCCAAGAGGCAGCCGCGAGTCCGCTAATTAGCGCGCTGCAGTAAATGGCCAGGAGGCGCCACTAAATGTACACTGTAATTGCACTTTATTTGTATTTTTAATTGCCCTTCCGCCTGATCGACATCGAGACATGGAGACGTCGGCGATGCTAATTTAATTTTTGATTTATTAACACGTTTGCTTGCAGTGGCAGTCAGGGTCACCACTCACTCCGTCTCACTCCCTGTTCAAGCTTCCCTATGCCTGAGTGCCTCAGTCTCCAGTCTAAGCTTTAATCCCTTGAGTAACTTGACCTCGCACAAACTTGGCCAGGACTTGGCCTGGACTTGGCCTGTTCGGGTCTCGGTAGGAATAGGCAATAAGGGCATCCAGTGTCCTTCGGAACGTCCCTAAAATGTCTGCGATGTGCTGGGAAATATAAATACCAATTTTCTTCTTTCATTTAAGGGAAGTTTAGTGTTACAAATAAATGAGTTGTGCCATAAATAACATTTTTCCCTTAAAATTTCCACTTAAAAACCAATTTTTCTTTTGTAAAATGTTAAAATACCAACTAACTGTGCCATAGATAACATTTTCCCCTTAATTTTTCTACTTAAAAACCCATTTATTTAATGCTTTTCTCCGTGTAGAGACTCCCAAAAGGGGGTTGCCCCTTAAATCACTGCCATTACTGACCTCGCAACCTCGCTTTTTGGCTAGCTTCTTGCCACTTTGCCACTTGGCTGCAAAGTGCAGCGCGCGCAGTAAGTGGCTGAAGGAAGACCCACATGACAGAGCAGCGAGAGCACGGCGCTTGAAGTGGCTTTTAGTTGCCAACAAACGAATCACCGAAGCACCCGCAAACCGCCCATAAAAACAAACATTCGTGGCCACTGGTCAGAGCCAGAGTCGGACTCTCAGACTTTGCCTCAATTCGGTTTGTTGGTTTCTTGGTTTCTTGGTTTCTGGGCCGCAGACGAAAGTGAATTCTGGTTTCCTCTTCTAGCTGTAGCCGCACACGCAAGGTTTATTTGCCGCCCATCAAATGCTATTCAACGTGCCAGCGATTGTCCATGCATGGCGCACATAATTGCCCCAAACACCAAAATATACACACACTATACACACTATAGACACTCGTTCTGCAGGCAACGCACAGCTCTGGAGGAGGTGGTGCTGGAGATGGAGCCTCCACCTAGAGATGTGCTAGCGTGACGAGTGGTAATCCCTTCGAGGTAAACACCTTGGGATTTTATGGCATTTTCCTTCGAAAACAGTTTACTGGGCAGAAAAGGTGTAAAGGATAATGGCGCGATAGTGGCTTTCGATTAAGGGTCCTTCCTTTTCATTCCCATAAAGTTGGCATTAAAGTCATTAAATTGGGTGTCGGGTGAAACAGTCTCTTAAGTTTCTTATTGATTTTTCGATTAGGTTTTTGATTTTTAGCCAATGTTTTTGCTAATTAGTAACTTTTTAAGTACAGCAAATGGAATATTTCTGGTTTAAATTATAGATTTATGTTTATTTTAAATATATTTTGTGGGTTTTTGTTTTGCTTCTGTGGTAGTTTCCAAATATTTAGTGTTTTATCTTATCTTTTAACCAGTTAAAGTATTTGGTTACCAGCAATATTTCATTTAGTAAGCACTGAAACCTGATTTAAATGTTCAACTGACTAATGTTTGGTGAGCAAACCTTAATTCTTGTTGGTTTTTGGTTACAAACTAATGGTGGCCTTGCCCCATCTTTAGTTACCGATTAATGCTCACAGCTGGTCTTTATTATACCAAATATATCATTGATTTTCAATGAAAATGTAGATTTATTTGGCAGCCAACTTCCATCTCTAGCCCCACATGTGTGCCTGTTGCCAGTGCCGCAGGCTCCTCATCATTCGACGAACAATTTGCTCGGCAATTTGTGGATATACTCGTTGCTATTATTGGCTTTTATGACGGAGAGCTGGAGAGCTCTATCGATTTGCAAAATCATGGAAGCGATCGTCGAACCCCTAGGTCCCCGCCCAACAAAACGCTTTGTGCCTCCTCCTATAAATACTGGCCATTATGATTATTATTTCTTTCTTTTTGTGTTCCCCTCTATCGTTTTTTTTATTCTCTGTATTTTATATATATATTTTTTTCTATCTATCAAGTTTGCTGGCAACAATGTAGCCGCATTTATAAACTTATCGTTTGTCACTTGTCTCTATCTATCTCTGGTATCTCTCCATTCCATACCGCCACGCTCCCGCCACTCCTCCTCCATGGGATCCACCACTTCGGCGGCCACGGTGACTGGTTTCGGGTGGTTGGCTTGGATGGACGCAGAGCCAGAGCCATTGACATTCATGGCACACACACTCCCTTCGGGCCTGAGGTTGATTCTGATGCTTTGTTTGTAGCAAAATAAACTAAAAACAAAACAGAAAAGAATATTTCAATAAGAGAGAGAATAAACATAACAATTTAGATTTCTATAAGTTTGAGGAGGAGCGTCGTCTGTCTGCTAAATAAATCAAGTTATCTTCATTTTCTAAAGTTGCTAGATAAAGCCAGTTTATATACCAAGAGTGTTTGACCCTAATATCTTTTGGTTTGAAATAAATAAGAAGCCAAAATCATAGATAAACTTGATGGATAAGCATTTGAATTAAAAGAAATTAAGATAAAGATAATAAAGAACGGGAATTTTTAGGGGATATTATTATTTAACTTCACTGTTACTTAAAATTAGCATACATATTTTTTCTTCTTGATAATTACTTAATCAAAAGAAAATTCAATTCTTGCTATCTTAACTTGTTCTTAAACACTACCAATTATCCAACTTCTTACCTACCAACTTTCGCTTATTCAAATATCCACAGATCTATCGTGATTTCTCCAACAATCTTCTCTTGTTTTGTCTTTAGATTTTAGAAATTCTGCCCACACTTCCTGATTGTTTTGTTTGGCTTTCGTACATTTTCCATTTCCAGCAACAGCAGAACCTCTCTTATACAATCTATACAATTTACATTGATTTCTCCTTAATGCTTTGGCTTTGGATCGTCATCACCGTGAAACTTGTCGTCATCGTCAACTTGTTGCGCCCATATTTGGCAACAGATTCAAATCAGCTAGAAGCGACGTCTCTTGATCGTTTTATTTTATTTTATTCGCTCTATCGACAGCTTATATCTTGTTTGGACTTGGTCCGTCTGTCTGTCTGTCTGTTCTGGGCCTTGGATTACTCATGGCGACCTTTGTTTGGTAACTGCCAGTGATAAATGGGTTTATAGTATGGAAATCGCCAATGGAAACGAGACTGTTTTCAGGGTGCCAAGTAACGCCAGGTGTGTGGGGGCGTTTCTCTATAATTTACAATAAAAGGGGATTGCATAAATGTTTGGGCATACCTTAGTGGGAATTATTAAAGCCCAATAAACACTTGCTAAAAACAAAGGTTTCTATTAAAGATTTTCCTTGAAATTATAAACAAAGGGTTTGAGGTACAAAAAATCATTCGGTCGGGAGATATCCCCAATATCTAATATTATTTAAGTGTTTGATATTTGAAAGTAAATATAATATTATTAAAGATCCTAAAAGAGTTATTCATCATAAAATCTCTGCCTAGTTTTATTATTAAAACGTTTCTCTGCCATAAAAGAAAATCTTTTATAGATTTCCGCCTTGTAAAAGCTATGATTTTAAAGTCATACCTCAATGGCTATCGTTTAATGTTCAAAATGTGTACTATTAGCCATTTAATTACATAAATTTCGTGTGGAATATTAAGTAAATCAGCTTTTGCCATTTATGGATTATTATGCATGGATTCCTCCGACTTTGAATATGAAGTCATACCTCTGGGGCCACAGAACGTGCAATTATCGAGTTGCAAGTGCATTTATTTTTTTTATTATTCCGTTTTCCTTCAGCTGATTATGGTGCTGGTTTCTTATTGCTGCCACTGCACATCAGCGGAGTGAGCCATAAATTACATAATTGCCGTGTGTGTTTATCCGTTGGATATTGCAACTCGTCGGGGGGACAAACACAACAATCTCGCTGGCCTGGCCTTTGTTTCCAGTTCGATTGGCAAATGTCTTTGTTTTGGAGTCGAAGTTGCTGAAGATACGATCTCTGGCAAAGTGTAACAGACCAAGATCGATCTTTGTTCACAGATTGATTTACTATATATCTGCACCGAGTCCAGTCTCTTTGTTTGTTTACCAGACGCGGAGCTATACGATTTGCATGATTAACCACTCGATAGAGGTGGAGACACCCGATAGATAGAGTACGTAGCTTATTACTTTTCATGTTCAGCGGTTTGTTTTTTTGCCTTTGTATGCAAATGAAAACGGAGAATGTTATGGGTAAGAGCTAGGAAATATAATATATAGTAATATATACAAATAAAAAGCAATTTGTTCGTGCTTAAAAGATTGTCCTTGTTTATTTTAATCCTGAGTAATTCCCTGGCACTTGAGAAAGTATCACAAAGATGGATTATAAGATGCAGTACAAGAATTACAAGTTTAGATTAAAAGCATTAATTAATAATCTTAAGAGATCATAACTAAACTTTAAGTTAGTTTTCCAAAACACTTTTCTGTTTAAAAATGATTCCGAATATAACTAAACATAAAGGTCCCAAGACGCTTTTCTGTTTAAAAATCATTTTGAATATTAATAACTTGCCATGCCTGAGAAGTTTTTAAACCCTTTCAAGGTGTCATTTAAAGCTTGTTTTATTTCCCATAAATAAACCTCACCTTTTATGTCAACTCTCTCGTTGAACTGTGCCAATATTTGCTGGGCAAACATCGTATATTATATTTATTGTTTATGCGTAAGTTCGCTGAAATCCTCAACCCAAGGCGTTTTTCCCAAACTGTGTAAACAACGAGAGAGCCCTCTTAATTTGCTGGCTTTTTACTCAACTAATTCCACTTGGCCTCAACATATTCCGTCCGCTTCCCAGTATCGGGTTTCAAACGCAGCGCCATCGGTTTTGCATGTGCACTTGCTGCTTCCGAGATAACAAATTGGAATGGAATTGAAATTCTATATGTTTGCCGGGACCGAAAACCGACCCAAAAGGGGAAGCAGGCAACAAAGTCGAGGGTCAAGCTTTTGCTATTGTCGAATGCGGTTTCTAAGGGGTTGGTTTCGGGTGTTACCAGTGGGAGGTGGGTGGCTTATACTATATATATATACATATAGTTGGGTGTTGAGGAGGTGCCATATGCTTTGGGGTATAGCCGAGAGCTGCCAACTGGCAACGATTTCGATTCGGATCAAGATTCCGGGGGGTGTCATGCATTGACGTCATTTGGGTTTTTGTATTTCAGGAAGCATCATTGGTCGTATTGTAGGGAAATAAATAACTTAATTTAATGAAATTGTTGTTTATTTCTATTTAATGAATAAAGAAACGAAGATAAACGTTTTTTTGTGGTTTAAAGCTGGGGAAGTTCTGGGGATAGAGAATATATTTGAACATCTTTTCAAACTTGCTAGACAAGGCTGGGAACATTAATGTAATTTGATATTTGAGTTCAAATGAACTGGATGTAATTCAATTTAATAAACTGTCAATCATCATTTAAAGCAAGTGTTTGAATATTTATAAAAATGTACAATCAATGTTAAATACGATAATTTTCGGGAAAAAAGCAAAGTATAAAATATTTCACAACTAAGAAAGAAAAGGATTACTTTCGAGTCGAAAAGGTTTTATGTGTTGATTTTACTTGTTTCAAAAATTTTCATACTGAAAGTGGAAACATCAAAAATGAAAATTGTTGACAATTTTATTATTGTTACCCCTTTTAAAATTTTGAAAAATTTGAATAAATTGTAAACAAGAAAAATATCCCTGCCTTTTTGGTCATTTTATGTCCCCGAAAAGACCTAAAATATTTGCTAGAGATGGAGTTTTTCAATGTTTAAAAAATCATATCGATAACCGTCTGATGATTAGCAATCGAAGCTTGTCACTTGCCAAAAATAATTGTCAAAAAAGACACACGACAGTAATTTATCATTGAATTACATTCGTTTCCTGTCTCGCATGCCTCGAGGTAATGCTTAATGAGACTTAAGTTTTAAATAATTGCCTTCAGCACTGAAAATTTAATAAAAAGTTAACTGCAGTTAAAGGCATTGCAATAAAATAAAAGTAAGCAAATGCAATAATTTTTGCCGCGGTTGCCATGTGTGCGAGTGTGTGTCTTTATTTGTAGTTGTTGCCTCGGTTCCGTGTGAAGTAATTCATGTTTTCTCTCTCTTATTTTTTTGCAGCTTAATTGTGCAACAACAACAGCAACAGTGGAGTCTCAACAATTGGCACAATTGGCGATAAATCAGCAGCAGCAGCAGCAGCATTAACACAATAAAAACAACAACAAACGTCAAGATAGCGAAGCTACAGAAGAAGGCAGTGTGAACTTTTTTAGCAGACGCCGCAGAAGAAAGAAAAAAAAAGAAACACAAATAAAAGAACGAAATAATAGCAAACGTTGCACATGAAGAAAGGGAAAACGAATAAATCTACTAACAACGAAAACGGCGAACTGGAGTGAGATAGCAGATCTGGCCCTCATTAGCATTCTCAGAGCAAAAGAAAAGAAAGCCAATGCACATGCACTCTTGAATCAAAGAGAGAGAAAGAAATGCAGGTGTAGTGATAAGCAGTTCGGGAGAGCTTAAGAGAATTAAAGGACTTGGCTGAAGTTCTGCTAAGAGCGAGCAAGTAAAGCAAAGTTAAGAAAAAATCTGCAAAGAGAAAAAAAGCAGTTATAAGCAAGCAAAGGCAAGGATCGAGTATTAATCACAAGTGGAAATGTGTGAGCAGCAATAAGGATTCACTCAAGAGAGAGCAGCTTTAAGAACAGTAAGCTCAAGAGAGATCAAGCCGTCTCGCACTCTTGACACTCTTGAGTATCGATTTCACAGCCTGTCGCTGTTGTTGTTCCCACTTGCCAACACGCGCTGACAGTTGACAATTTGACAGTTGGCAGCTGCAGCGGGGCAGGGGGGCGCGGCCATCATCAGCATGTGGCCCTAGACAAAAAACAACTCCAACAAAAAACTGCAAAGATAGCTAAAAGAAGAAAACAAAACAAAACGGGAAAAAAAGGAGAGAAGAAGGAGGAGGAGAACCACTTGGCATTCAGCAGGCAGCGAAGCATAACCAGGCTTGGTTGGGCCCAGACCGGAAAGCGTCGATGAGTTGAGTGAAGCCACTCATTCCACTCCGCCACTCACTCCACTCTCCACTCTCCACTCCTGGACTTCCTTTCCCCCCGCGATGGATGCATCGCCTTTGTCGCCGGAACAGGCACCCGTCCTGGTCACCGGCCGCTCGCTGGACCAGCAGGTGGACGCCAGCTCGCCGAATCACTCGAACTACTCGAATCTCACCAACAGCAGCAGTGGCAGCAGCGCCTGCAGTCCCTCCGCCTGCTCCTCCTCGTCCTCGTCTTCCTCGGCGCCGCAGTACAGCGAGGATATACGTCGCGCAGCAGCGGCAGTGCGTCCTGTTCCAGGAGCAGCTGCTCCAGCTCCACAGCAGCAACAGCCCGGCTCGACTTCCGGTTCGGGTTCAGGATCAGCCAAGACCTGCGAACTAGACTTGGGCGAGGAGCGAGACACCTTCTCGCCCGTCTCTAGTCCCGACTGCAATGGAGCTGCGGTCTCTGCCGCGGATGTCCTGCCCTCGGGCAGTGGCTCCACCGTGGACAACAAGATCTATGAGGGCGCCAGCGCCAGCAAGGTGAAGCCGCCCTCCAAGGAGGAGAAGCAGCGTCAGAACGAGGAGATTGTGTGCATGGAGACCTCGACGGTGTCAACAGAGACTGGCTCCTGGGAATCGATGTATCCGGCAGCCACCACAGTTCTGGCGCCCGAGGAAGAGCCGGAGGAGAACACAGAGAACACCACGCCTTCCGTTTTCAAGGGCATCACCGCCAGCTGCTTGCTGCGGGATCTGGAGAAGCGGGATCAGCCGTTGTCCACCTCCGGTACCAGTGCGTGCTTCATAGACGCCTCCTCGTTGAGGGACGAGGATGAGGTGCTGTCCTTTCCCAGCCTCGATGGTCATGCTCAGGAGGAACCAGAGCCACAGCAGCCGGAGCAGGAGGAGGAGGAGCAAGAGGAGACAGAGCCCTCGCCCACTCAGCAGCTGGAGCAGTTCCACAAGGCCTTTGCCAGGTGCAAAGCCGGTCGACAGAGTCAGGAGCGAGAGGAGCAGCCAGAGCAGCATGAGGAGGAGACCGCAGAGGAGCGACCGGCAGCGCCCATGTCCGTTCCCTACAGCTTCCAGCACAATGCCCAGCATTTCAGCGTGCATCCGCTGGGCAGCAGCCCAAAGTTTACACACCACCAGCTCCAGCACCACCAGAGCCAGAGCCAGAGCCAGCACCATCCCGATCTCAGCTACACCACGGACTACTCCTCCAGCAGCCCGGCCCCGAGTCTGGTGTGGTCGGAGCAGGGCCGGAGCCACCAGGGCGCCTCCGTGTCCGCCTCGGCCTCGACGCCGCACAACTCGATGGTGCACATCGAGCCGGCGTCCGTTGGGAGCAACAACTCGTCGATCCACCGCGACTACACGCTGTCTTCCTCGCTCTCCCATCACCGGGACTCGGGAGCGTATTGCAGCGACGCCACCGACTCGCCGCTGCCCCTGCCGCGTACTCCCAAGCGCAGCTCCAAGTTCGACGAGGCCAACCCCATTGTCTCGGGCGGTGCGTCCATCGAGGACTTCCGGGAGAAGCAGTGCGAGAGTCCCAGCATCAAGAGGCGCACGGACACCTGTCCGATTGTGTCCGGTGGCTTTGTGTCCCTAGACTTTGCGCCCACTCGCCCGCTGGCGGATGAGGATGACGACGAGGAGGAGGACATGGGCGAGGATCCAGAGATTGCCGGCGTGGAGATGCGCGTGAAGAGGAAGCCCGTGTCCGGCATTGCCTCCTGGGTGGTGGACATGAGCGACTGCCGGCCGGAGCGGCGACGCAGCACCAGCAGCACCACCTCCAGCTTCCGCGAGCGCTCCGACTCGAACAGCTCGCACAAGAGCGGCTGTGGCTTCTACGTGTCCCTGGACGACATGGACAGGAAGCCGCAGGAGCAGCCAGCAGGAAAGCCAGCAGCAGCTGCTGGAGTCACGCCTCCTTCGCAGCTAAGCAAGTCCTACACAGCTCCCAAGTCGGCGGGATTCTTTGTGGATCTCTCGCAGAGCGGCAAGGACGAGGAGCAGGAGCGGAAGGAGCGAGAGCTGGCCCAGGCGCGGGAGGAGCCGAAGCCGGAACCGAAGAACATATTCAGCATGTTCATTGACTTTGGGGAGCAGAAGACGCCACGCGCCAACGGGCGCAAGGAGCCTCTGAGCCTGGCCCAGCGGCTGTCCAGTTCGCTGAGCTCCTCCTCGACTCCCCAGCGAAGGGGCGGCGAGGCCGAGGTGATGAAGTCCAGTGCCAGTTCCACGGAGACCCTAATGGCCAAGAGTGCCAACCAAAAGGACCTTTCGGCGGGTGGATCGGGGGAGAGCAAGTCCTTGGATTACAGGTGCAACCTGGAACCGCCGCTCACCGTGGCCGCCCTGCGTCGCCTGTCGCAGCAGCAGCGCCAACAGAGCGATCCCGCCAAGCGACACAGCTGGGGCAGCAACAACGGATCGGGATCAGGACCGGGAACGGGCAGCGAGTGCAAGCGATCCATCAGCCTCACGGCCAACGGCGGGGGAACAACGGAGTCGTCGTCCTCCGGGCTGATGAGCATCATCGACAAGCTGCCCATTATATCGAAGGCCTCCTCCCTGTCCATCGACAGCTCCGCGTCGCCGTACGACGACTTCAGTGGCTCCAATCCCGGCCTGAGCAGCTGCTCCGAGGAGGAGCAGGCCCAGGCGCAGCAGGGCAGGATCAAGAAGCGGCGAAGGGACGTGCAGCTAAATGAAACGTATGACAAGTCGAGCCTGGCCTCGGTCACCGAGGGTGTGCTCTCCAAGGACATGTCGCCCGCCTCCAACACGGACACGGATGATCTCACCTTCCAGCAGGACGAGCAGCTGGCCAAGGAGCAGGCGGGCGAACTGGTGGCCCTGCCCGTGTCCATTCAGCTGACCAGCAGCAGCTCGAATCGCACCAGCAGCGTCATGGAGACGATCATCGAGGCCAAGGAGACGGCCTCGCCCAAGAAGCAGGTGACGGTGGCGCTCAGCAATGGTCACACCATGGAGTCGCTGCATGCGACCATCGAGAAGCAGAAGCAGCTGCTGGAGACGGTCAACGAGCACGGCGAGCAACAGGCGCCGCAGCAGGCGCCACAGCAGACTTCCCAGATCCCCTCCAGCTTTGTGAAGCTCTCGGACATGGACAAGCCGGTGGTGAAGCACGACCTGCAGTCGCCGGATTCGATGAGCAAGAGTGTGGGCAATAACCACCGCAGCTCCCAGCTGGGCCAGCGACTCTACCGGGACGAGAACCGGGCGCGTCCGCACTCGTGGGCCATGACCCGATCCACGGGCAACACGCTGCAGAACTTCACCAATTCGGTGGACAACATTAGGAGCCTCTCGCGCCTGTTCCCCAACTTCTCCAAGGAGTTCTCCAACTCGCTGCCCAACGACATGACCCTGGAGCAGCAGCAGCAGCAGCAGGTGGACTACATCCAGACGGATCTCAGTGCGGACTCGAGTCTCGCCTCCAGCTTCAGCCGATCGGGCATGGACGAGTCCTCGCTGAGCTGCCGGCAGCCCCGCCGCCTGGGGGAGGACTTGCTCAAGATGTTCCTGCAGGAGATAGCCACGGACATGCTGGTGGAGGTGCACGGTCGTCGGATCCGCGCGCACAAGTGCATCCTGCGCTCCCGTTGCCAGTACTTTGCCGCCATGCTGGCGGGCCACGGAGCCCAGAGCGTCGTCTCGCTGCAGGGCTACTCCTACGCTGCGGTGCACTTTGCGCTGTGCCACATCTACTCGGGGGCATCGCACCCGCCGGACGGCATCAGTCTGATGGAGCTGGCCGCCCTGGCCGATCTGCTGGGCCTGGAGGGTCTCAAGGAGGTCACCTCGCACGCGTTGAAGACGAACTACTGCCACAACTTCCACAAGCCGTGCTCCGGCTGCACGGACGGCATCCTGCAGGTCTTGCCCGTGGCCCTGAACCATGCGCTGGACGATTTGTATAGGAAATGCCTGCGCTGGACGTGTCGCCACTACCTGAAGGTGTGGCCCACGCGACAGTTTGCCCAGCTGCCGCCGGACATTCTGGGGCGATGTCGCCAGCAGATCGTCGCCTACTTGGTGAGTATTCCCATCGAAGGACTCTCTTTCTTGTCCATCCATCTCTGAACGATAACTTTCTCTGCAGACGTCGGAGACGGTGCTGGACACGGTGCTCGACTGCGACCACCTGCTGGCCCAGCTTTCGGCCTACCGCTGGGGCCATGTCTGCGAGCAGCTGGTGCGTGACATCCTGGACGCCGCCTACGCCTACGTGGGCGACCACTTCGCCAGCCTGATTGCCAGCGACGCCTTCCTGTCGCTGGGCCACGATCGCAGCCGGCACATTCCGCGCCTCGAGACTCTGCTGCTGCACACGGCCGCTGAGCTAACGCCGGAGCAGGCCTGTCGGAGCTATCAGCGCGTGACCCGCTTGAACACCGTGCTGCAGGCCAAGCTTATCCACATGCCCGCCAGCCTGGGCCAGTCGGAGCTGGCCCGGGAGCTGCAGGGACTGCAGGAGGAGCAGCTGGACTGGCAGCCGGAGTACATTCGGTTGGTGGGCGCTCTCGTCTATGCCGTGGAGCAGTGCCTCATCCGGCAGTGCTCGCGGGCCATGCGAGTCACTGCCTGGCAGCGCATGGATCTGGAGCTACGCAAGAAGATCCAGACGCTGGCCCGTCTCACCGAGCCGTTGGACATGAAACGACAGAATGGCAAGCCGGTGGGCAAGGCCTTCTCCTTCGGCGGCAGCTCACGGAGCCAGGATCTGGTGCAGATCAAGCTGGCCATTCAGGCGCAGACGAAGCGAGCCCACGCCCAGGAGGCGCAGCTGTACAAGGCCACGCAGACGCACGAGGCGGCGACGGGACATGTCCAGACCGCTGAACGAGGAGTGCAGGCGAACCACGAGTCCCGCGAGGGAGGAAGTAAGCGTAGTTCCTCAGTTTCCAAAGAAACTATTACTTTATCTTTTACTTACATTTCTCTTTTAAATCTTTTGCCAGGCAAAATACTCAAGTCCAACTCCCGGGCCTATGTTCCGCATCGCGCCAGCTCTCAGGTGACCTCGGAGCGCAACAGCTTGAATCTGCATCGACGCACCCAGTCGGAGGCTCCTCCGGTGACGCACAAGAAGCCGGTTGCCGCTGTGGCAGAAACCAAGGCTGCTGCCCCAGCAAAGGTCGTCGTCGCCGCCGCTGCCTTGGCTCCGGCCAAACTGGCCGAGGTGCGACCTCGTTACCTGGAACCTCGCAAGCCTAGGGCTGCGACAACAAATGGCCACGGTGCCGGACCAGTTCGCAGTGCCACCAGCTCGAGCATTCCAGCCAATGGGGGCAGAAAGGCGCCAGCGAAGAACCTACACATCTCCTCCAGCGACAGCTCACGGAATTCTAGTCCGGCGGCTCGCCGAGTGCAGCAGAATGGCGTGCGACTGGGCAACAAGTCCAGCAATCTTTCCATGGACAGCCTGGAATCGCCGGCGCGTCGGGCCAAGACCAATCCGCGTGGACCGCAGGACAGATACTCCTCCGACCAGAACTCGCTGGCGGAGAGCATGAAGAGCTCGGTCATCACCAACAAAACGATCTCACACGAGTCGCTCTCGGGCAGCTCGAAGCTGGCCAGGGTCCAGCAGCTGAATGGTCACGGCAAGGCCAATGCCGCGGGCAAGATCAAGGCCACGCAGCGTGGCTCGACGGTGGGCAACAAGTCGACGCGCCAGCTAAAGCAGCAGCACAATGCGGCGGTGGCCTCCAATGGCTCCAGTCCCAGTTCCGTGCACACGACCAAGTCGGCCGCCAGTCGCCTGTCCTCGGTCAGCAGCACACTCTCCACCCGGGAGCTGTTCAAGCAGCGCTCCATTTCAGTGCCAGCGGGCGGAACGGAGGGCGGCGGAGGAGGAGCAGCACCGAACAAGGGACGGCACAGCTTCCTTTCGGCCAAATCCCGTGAAATCCTGGCCAAGCGGGCGGAGAAGAACAAGCTCCAGCAACAGCAGCAGCAGCAACAGAAGCAAACCGAAGCGCCGGGCGATGAGCAGGTGCAACTGCGCGCCTCGGCCGGACCCCTGCGCTCCTCCTCACATTCCGCGGTGACCAGCATGCTGCAGCAGCACAATTTGCGCAACAGTTTGCCCTCCAGCATTCCCACCCGACGCCCCAACACGCTGCACCTGAAGAAGACCACAGCGGCGGTGTCCAATGGAGTGGGCACCACCAAAACCTCGACAAACGGGCTTACGAACGGATCCTACAAGTCAGCCCAGGCGGTCAAACAGAAGCTGGACCTGCTCATCGATGCCCAGATGGAGGGCGGGGCGCCGGCGCCCAAGGAGCGCGTGGAGTCCAAGCTGGAGCGTTCGAGTACTTTCTGCAAGGACAGCGCCGATCTGGACATTGGCGAACTGCAGATTGTGGAGTAAACTAAGCCGGAGCAACAGCATCAATATGAAGGGGTGAGTAAAGCATTGAAGGAGGAATTACAAGCATAACTAATTTCCTTTCTTCCCCCTCACAGGTCGTATCAAATATGGCCCCCGAAACGAAGCCGAGTCCATAGAATCCAGAACCCAGATCCCAGATCCCAGAACCGTAAACGTCCCATAAGGCAACACTAGTCAATAATCTAGGCATAGGCAGCTGCCGCAGGAACCCATTTCAAGGATAACGAATACTAACGCGAAAATGTTACTACTACCAACGGACAACCGAGATAATTAACAGTCCCAAAAGTCCCCGAGATCCCAACCAGAGTTGGAGCAAGTTATATAGCCGTTGAACCTAACCCCCCAGCCCACTTAAAAGTATAACTATATATATATTAGCTTATTCGGATGATAGCGAGCGATGGATATAGGCCAGGGAAACTGCTAAATGGAAAAGAAAACAAAACTGATAAATGAAAACAAGTATTTGGTGATATTATTTAGAGTGCGCTTTATGTTTACGTTTAAATGCTAGCAGCGACATGTGCTTATACCCCCGGAAACCAGCTCTCTCTACTCAAAGTACGAACCAGCGATGGCCTACTGTATGCTTTATGCGCTTTACAGGCTGCATTTAAGGTCTCCTCTACGCTCTCTCTGCCCCCGCTTGATTATATATAAATATATAGTAGAGGAATCCTCTATATATGTAATATTTTAGGCTTGAACTCTTTTTTATACTGTTGTTTATTTAACTCGTATTCGTACTTGTAACACAATGGCGCATTACTTCAGCAAGGCAACCAAGGAAACGTCTCTCTTTTACACATAAATCTATTATTTGATACGATTAATTTATACATTTTAATTAGTTTCGGTTATTATACTTAGAACGAAGCGAACGAAAGATAGTTTTTATAAGCAAAGGCATTGATATACTGATATATTGATAATGAAGTGCAAGAAGTAATAAATGTGTGTATTTATTAAAAGTTACCATATAAAAGGAGTTTTACTGTGGAAGATGGTAAAAATTGTCTGGCCTTTCACTTAATTTCTCAAGAAGACGTCTCAGCACTCTTCTATTCTCCCTCAGATATTACTTTCTTCCTCTCTCTCCAAATACACTTGAGAGTAATCACAACAGAGAATGAAAAATCGTTATTTATTACGAGAAAGGCTCTCTCTTAAGTTCTCGCAGAGCGAGAAGTGCATTGATCGAAGAGGTTGAGCCCATTTGCTCAGCTGTGTGAGCTGGTCTCCGCCCTTGCAATAGGAAACTGTCTAGGTTTTCCGGCCACTGATAAGAACAAAGCGATAAAGAGAGAGCGCAGCTCTTGTAATGAAATTCGTCGTTGGCCTTTTTTTTATTGCGTTCTCTTCTACAAACATTGTTGCGGTTATATGGGTGGTGATCTATTAATAATTAATATATAAAAAGCTTGGCTTGCGTTCATTCCGTTTCCGCACATTTGCTAATTAAAACCGAAACTGGGGGGCTTCTACACTAATTATCATATCGCGCACTCACATTTCTTCGTATGTATCTACCCGAGGGAGACATACGAAACGGGAGCTGTGCAAGTTACATATTCTACCTATACTCTAGACTTAGCCTAGGCGCGGGTTCAGTCGGAGCCGGCAGGGGCAGTGGCTACGAGGGCGAGCTTTTGAGGGACAGCGCCCACTCGTTGAACACGTTGCGGCAGTGGATGACGACGCACTCGTTGCTGCAGTACTCGTCCTCCCAGTCGGGATTGATGATGGCCGGCTTGTTGCACTGCTCCCGCGTGCACTTCTGCACCCTGGCCGCCTCGCTGAGCAGCTGGATCTGCTCGGGCGGCGGTTGCTGTGCCTGTTCCATTAGCGGCTGCTCCGGCGTCTCCACCTTACACACTTCCGCCTTGGGAACGACAGCAGCGACAGCAGCAGGAACAGCTGGAACAGCTGGAGTTTCTAGCTCCAACGTGGCCTCCGATTCGGACAGCTGCTGGCGATAGTCGCGTATCAGACGCACATAGTCCCGCTTCTCCTGCTCGTGCCGCTGACTATACACACTCTTCTGCGTCTCATCCAGGGAGTCCCACATGGTCTGTACAATCACCTGCATCTGCTCCAGCGAGCAGGATGGATTCTGCTGCTTGATTGCCGTCACAGTGTCGCGGAAGAACAAAGCAAACGGAGCCAGCGGCTTGGGTGGCGCCTGGGCTTGCGTCTGCTGCGGGGGAATCATCACCGGCTGCTGCTGCTGCTGCTGCGGCTGGTGCTGTTGGGCCATCAAGCTCTGTCCACCGCCATATGTGTCGTACTCATCCTCATCGTCGTCGTTCAACGTGGAGTGATCCAGGCTAAGCATTCTCCGCGACTGCAAGAAGAGAGAACAGAGGTATGGTTAGTGACGGCTGCTTTACACTCATCCGACCGATCCGGCCCAGACCCAGGGAGCTCACTAGAAACTTCTTCATCTGACGCGCAATCCCACTCGCAGAGTGAACAACTAAACTAATGTACAAATCGTTCGCCCAAGCACAGCCCACTTGGCTGGAGGCGGGCTAGCGGGGGAGTGCGCTGTGTGCTGTGCTGTGTGGTAACCTGCCCGTCGTCTCTGCCGTGGCTGTGTAAGCGTATGCGTGCCGTTTGCTGATAAGAAACTGACGCGGCGTTTGTGGCCGCTCTCCAAACGATAACCCCCACCCAAAATAAGGGGGGGAAGGGTGTGTGTGCTCCACTTGTGGCTGTGTGCGTGCGTACATGCGTCCGGGGAGTCCATTCGTCCAGCTGGTCGCCAAAACAAACGCGATTGCTCGGCGATTCCGATCTCTTGTTCATTATAAAACCATTACGGCCATCGATGCGCGGCAATTAGGGCGGGCGGTCGGCTGTGAAAACTGTTGTTGCTGCCATTTCCCGAGCTGGTCGCTCGTTCGCGTCAGAACCTCCGGATCGGATCGGATTTGTTGGCTTCCTGCAGTGTCTGCCGGAGCAGTTGTACTTACTGCTTGGCCCGGACTCTCTGCCGGCGTGTCAGTCAGCTCGAAGACTTCGTCTCCGAAGGAGGGCGTATGAAACTGGTTCATGGTGGCGCCTCCTGTAAATTTCCTATGCTTATTTACAAAAGAAAACTAAATAATTTTATGATTTTTTTTTTATTAGTTTGTACTAGAGATGTTGATAATATATCAATATATCGATATATTTATTTCACGATTTTTTGTTTTCCCAAATATCGAAACTGCGATATTTTTATTTGATATTTTTCGATATTTTTTATCCAGCCAAGGTACAACCCAATACCAGTACATGAAAGCCTGTGTAAAGCAGCAAGAAAAATGTTGAAAAGTATTTATTTTTACATAAATTCTTATTTTTTAGAAAAATTGTATCCCTCTTTTGTGATGCAAGTTCGACCGAAAATATCGATGTCGATGGTCGTAGATGTTTTCAAAATATAACATCGGCATCGATAGAAACATTGGATCTTGTTGAACAACAACATTAAGACACCGAATATATTATTAAATGTAAATAATCAAAAAGGTTTTTGTTGTGTGCAATAACAAGACCCCATTGGCATTTTCACTACAAATTAATTTTATACACCAGGGGCAATGAAGAAGGATTAGTTTGGCGCAAACTTTTCCATGTTAGTGCACATATCATCGCTTTTATTCGGCGGATCGAAAGTATGCTATATTCAATGTCCGGCCCAACATTTAGGACTGAGGATTGCTACATGTTTAACCAGGCGAACACTGTCTTTTATAGAAATGTACTGAAAACTCCCCTTTTCGATCCGACGACCTTCTAAATTTTCAATTCGGCTTGAAAATCACGAAACTCCTGGGTTTTCCATTAGTATGGCGTGGACCACCGGTCGCATACTCCTACAGCTATCCTCGCACCGAATCCAACGCCAAAGTTTCGTCTCAACAACACCCGATGGCTCCAGCGGCCAGAGACTGGGACAAATTGGAACCCTTGAATCGGAATCGGGCACAAAGCTGAATACGGACGGGTTTCCAAGGGCCTCGAAGGGCTCGTATATGGAGTTTTTGTTTTCCAAGTGGTTGCGAGACAACAGCTCGATTCATGGGGTAAGTCAGCCAAATTTAGTCTTTATATATAATTAATAATAGGATTTATTATTGCAGACCTGGCATCGATTCTTCAGGGACCTTGTGAAGGACAAGGCTACTGGTAGTGCCGATGCCAGTCCCAGTACCAAGTCTGATTTAAATGTCCAGCCAGATAGCGAGTACCCTAGACAAGAGGATACCTTACCACCACAGCCCAAGTTGGGTTTAATCCTACCAGCCAAAAATCCGGTAATTACGATTCAAGAACAGATGACCCAGCAAAAGACACCAAAGGAGCCCGAAAAAGAAACCAAAGTTGAACAGAAATCTTCACTCCGCCATCGCCTAAGGATACCGAAATTCACTTTACTCAATAAATTTGCAAACTTCCGAAGGCAGGCATCGTCCATGAAGAGGAGTGACAAACATCTTCATCGGGCGCAACGAATTCCTGGATCAAAATGCGGACGTAAAGGGCGAACCAAGGGAAACAACACCAGACACTTCAAAAGCTATTACGAGGAGAAACTGAATAAAGAGAAAGCCAAGGGCAAGGAGAATAAATTGCTTGAGAAGCCCCAGGATAAGCCACAGGAGAAGCCCCAGGAGAAGCCACAGGAAAAGCTACAGGAGATGCTACAACCAATTCGTCCAGAGGTTTTCAATCCAAACCCAACGCCTAAAACTCTTAAATATCATAGCCAAGTGGCTCTTATCCAAGATCTTGAAAACTCCACCATGAATATGGCCGCGTCCGATCCGATTTATCAAGAAATACTAAATAAAACTCAGCCCTGGAATGAAGACGGGACATCGGCACTTTATAAAATGCCTTCAGATATAAAATCATTTAAAGATTTACCAAGAGCATTGATAGAACATCCCGCGAATATCATCAAGTCTGAAAAGAAAGTGTCCATGAGTGAGGATAAAGCAACAGAGTCTATACCAAGCGACGCAGCAGCTGCACCAGGACCTCAGCCCAAGAATCTCCCTGAGAAGAAATCCCAATCTCCACTTGACGATGCCATCAGCAAGAAGCCCCAAACGGATGCCCCCTCGCAGCAATCCAGTGATCCCTGAACTTTATCTTGAATGTTCAATCTCAGCACGTCTGGCACTTTTAGACTTGACTACGTAAAGTGTGTGTCTACTCCTAGATACTCTCCCCTTTTTTTTTAGCAATTAACATCCAAAATTTTTGCCGTTTACTTTTAGTTTATCGCCGAATCATGAATAAAAGCCGTTTGCTGATCAAAATGGACCTGGCGTGGGGACTCCGCTTCCTGCAGACGAGCCTTTCGTGGAGCAAATCCAGAGACCTGGACTCCCTTGCCAGCGGGTGCAGTGCCGCCTTCATCGAAAATATGTACATGAGATGGAAGAGGAACCCCGAGTCCGTAGAAGAGGTGAGTAATTATGATCTGTCATCCTCCGATTATCACGTTCCTCTCTCCAATCTCAAGTCCTGGAATGCATTCTTCAGCGATAACTTACATTCCAAGAAACCAGGCAACCGGAAGTTTAAAAAGAGCCCACCTGTAGGCAACACACGGATAAAGGCACGTTCGCCTGAAGGTACGGCCTCTAGTGGAAAGGAATCAACTCCACAGACGGCTGCTCAACCGGCGGCTGCTCCACCTGCAGCTGCTTCACCTGCGGCTGCTCCACCTGCGGCTGCTCCACCTGCAGCTGCTCCACCGGTAGCTGCTAAGCCTGCAGCTGCTCCACCGGCAGCTGCTCCACCGGCAGCTGCTTCACCGGCAGCTGCTTCACCGGCAGCTGCTCCACCCGCGGCTGCTTCATCGGCACCTGATCCACCGCCGCCTGTCGCCGACTGGAAGAATGTAGACGACCATCACACGGTGCAAGCAATCATCCGGGCCTACCAGATGCGCGGTCACCTGGCGGCCGATGTGGATCCCTTGGGAATCCTGAGACCCAAGACCACATCCTCGGTAGACGGCGAGCAGCGTAATGCAGCAAAGGAGGTGCTCAGGCAGCACATCTCCTACCAATTCGGTAAGAAATGGAGTCCATTTTCACATCCCCCATTCTCCATACTGCGTACTTTTACAGGCGATCTTAATGCAATGTTCAAGATGCCCCAATGCACGCTGATTGGCGGCGATGAGAAGTTCCTGCCCCTCGGGTAAGTTCCAAAGGAGGATGCCCGTGCTATATCACATGACTCTATCGCCTACAGTGAGATTTTGAACCGCTTGGAGCGCAGCTACTGTGGACATATCGGAGTCGAGTATGAGCAGATAACGTCTCTCACCAAGACAACATGGATTCGCGAGAGATTCGAGAAGCCGAGATCTTTCGACTTTACCAAGGCTGAGAAGAAGCGTATCCTGAAGCGACTGTCCCGAGCGACGGGCTTCGAGAACTTCCTGGCCAAGAAGTTCACCGTGGAGGAGCGTTTCGGGCTGGAGGGATGCGATACCTTAGTGCCCGTCATCGAGGAGGTGGTGGATAGATCCACGAAAGGCGGCGTGGAGTCGATTTTTATAGGTGCATAGTGGGGGACTCCTTGGTGAACCTTTACTTTACCAGATTGCTTTTCGAATCGCAGGCATGGCCCATCGGGGCCGCCTCAATGTGCTGGCCAATGTCTGCCGAAGGCCCATGGCCGACATATTGTGTCAGTTCCACGACTTGGAGAACAACGACTGTGGAGCCGGTGACGTGAAGAGCAATCTGGGTGCGTACCAGGAGCGGCTCAATAAAGTGAGCAACAAAATAATGCGAATATCCTTGGTGGCCAATCCGTCGCATACGGAGCACGTCAACCCGATCGTTCTGGGCAAGGCACGGGCGGAAATGGATTGCCGTGGCGACGCCGCCGGCGATCAAGTTCTGCCCATCATCATTCACGGCGACGCCTCCTTCTGCGGCCAGGGCGTGGTCTATGAGTCGATGCACTTGTCCGACCTGCCCAATTACACCACCTATGGCACCATACATTTGGTGCTCAATAACCAGGTGGGCTTCACCACGGATCCGCGCTTCAGTCGCTCCTCGCGCTACTGCACGGACGTGGCCAATGTTGTGCGTGCCCCCATTATGCACGTGAACGCCGACGATCCGGAGGCGTGCGTCTACTGTGCCCGCGTTGCCGCTGACTACCGTGCCACGTTTAAGAAAGACGTGGTCATCGATATCGTCGGCTATCGTCGCAACGGGCACAACGAGATCGACGAGCCCATGTTTACCCAGCCATTGATGTATCAGACCATCCAGAAGCTAAAGTCCTGCCTTGATCTCTATGCGGAGAAGCTCATCAAGGAGGGCGTCGTGACGGACAGCGAGTTCAAGGATATGGTCGCCAGGTACAACAAGACCTGCGAGGATGCCTGGACCGCATCCAAGAACATCAAGAAGGTTAAGGTGAGTCCTGGTCTCTGGTGTCCTTCGGTTTCTCACTCGTATTGTGGCCATAGAGCTCCACCTGGATCGACTCCCCATGGCCAGGCTTCTTTGAGGGCCGCGATCCCCTCAAGCTGTGTCCCACCGGCGTCAGCGAGGAAACCCTCAAGACGATTGGCACCGTGTTTTACAGTCTACCGCCGCGGGAGCACAAGTTCGAGGCGCACAAGTGAGTAGAGCGGAAGGATTTCATGCGGGTTCACTTTGAAGGGACTATCACTTGCAGGGGCATCATGCGCATCCTGGCGCAGCGTAAAAAAATGGTGGAAGACCGGGTGGCGGATTGGTCGTTGGGTGAGGCCTTCGCCTTTGGCTCGCTGCTGAAGGAAGGCATTCTGGTGCGTCTGAGTGGCCAGGATGTGGAGCGCGGCACGTTCTCGCATCGGCATCATGTGCTCCATCACCAGACCGCCGACAAGGTGGTGTATTGCCCCCTGAACCACTTGTATGCCGACCAGGCTGTCTACTCCGTTTCCAATAGCTCGCTCTCGGAGTGCGCCGTGCTGGGCTTCGAGCACGGCTACTCGATGGCCAGTCCGTATGCCCTGGTGATGTGGGAGGGCCAGTTCGGGGACTTTTGCAACACGGCTCAGTGCATCATTGACCAGTTCATAGCCAGCGGCGAGTCCAAGTGGGTACGGCAATCTGGCTTGGTGCTGCTGCTGCCGCACAGCATGGAGGGCATGGGCCCGGATCATTCCTCTGGCCGCATGGAGCGCTTTCTGCTTATGAGCGACGATGATCCGGACGTCTATCCGGACACCAGCGACGATGACTTTGTGGCCCGCCAGCTGAAGGACATCAACTGGATCGTGACGAACGTAACGACGCCCGCCAATCTCTTCCACTGTTTGCGGCGTCAAATGATGATGGCCTTTCGCAAGCCCCTGATAAACTTCTCACCCAAGTCGGTGCTCCGCCACCCGATGGCCCGCAGTCCCTTCGAGGACTTTAATGAGTGCAGCTCCTTCCAGCGTCTCATTCCAGAGACTGGTCCCGCCTCGGAGAGTCCCGAGAGTGTTGCCAAGCTCATTTTTTGTTCCGGCAAGGTCTATTATGATCTCTACAAAGAGCGAGAGGATCACGAGCAGGTGGATTCGGTGGCCATAGTGCGGGTGGAGCAGGTATGTCATAGATATCCTTTCTTGGATTCCCTCTATAAAGGCATTATCTTTACCTTAGATCTGCCCCTTTCCCTATGATTTGATCGCCGAGCAGCTGGAGCTCTATCCGGAGGCCGAGTTGCTGTGGGCCCAGGAGGAGCACAAAAACAGCGGCGCCTGGTCCTACGTGCAGCCACGATTGGACACGACGCTGCTGCAGAACGAGAACGAAACGTAAGTCTCTAAATGCCAAGGTGGAACCTTGGGCTACTACCCTTTGGGTGATTCAATTCAGGTGCGATTATCGTCGACGCGCCTTCAAAGTGTCAATCTAGAGGTGTGCGTGCGAAGGCATCTCAGATCTCTCTGCCCCAAGAGATGTGGTGGGTGGCGACGCCGTGTGACGCCATCTTTGGCGTTCACGGTGATGCCGATGGCGAGATGGTGACACTCAAGCCCAAGCCAAAGGCATGCCAACAGCCAGCGTATGTCTTTTTTTTTTTGGGGATTTTCTATTTAATGGTTTTTGCTGGGAAGATGGGAAGATGAGGTTCGTTTGGTTTGTGGGCATGTTTGTTCGATAACACTAAATCCATGAAAGGACTAAGGCTTATAATTGGGTTTCTTAAAGTTGTAAGCTTTATAAAATGTTTAGATGTTAACCTAATGTTTAACTGTCTATATGCTTCCTTGCTTTCAAAACAGCTCCCTATTTTAAACAAGAATTTCTAATTAATTTCTCTTAGTTCCCTCACTTACTTAATTTGTTTTGTTTTCTAGTTTAAGTTGCCTTACAATTCACTTACTTAATTTGTTGTACTTTCTAGCAGGTAGCATCATCTAATCATTGTCACTTGTGTTGTTCTGCTTGGCTCTTCTTTTTTTAATTAAACCACAAGCGTGTGCCAAGCGAATCACCGAGCAGGTTGCCTTGCCCTGTTCTTGCCCCAATGATTTATAGTTTGTGGGTTGTGTTCGCCCTCGTAAATTTACAAAACGGCCTTGCTTAAGTTCAGAGTCAGAACCAGAGATAGTTCTTCCATGGAATTTATGGAATCTTCTAGGATAAACAAATGCGTGTGGGTTCAGGCACACCACTGTCCCTCTGCTACGATTAATTGTGCCAAAGACTCCTCCAATAATTTGTTGAATTTGGCAATTGCGTTGTTAGTAATTGGGGTCCCAACCAAGCGGCCTCGTGCCACATCGATGTTGTACATTGCATTGTATTTTACGAGCAATCAACTTGGCACAGTTCCGTTCCGCTCTCTCTGTCCAACAATGGTCCTTTGGTCCTCCTAATGGTCGCTAATGCTCCGCTAGATTTCTGCTCTGATTTATGGAAAGCACAGAAAGATTTCTGGGTAAAAACTGAAAATAATATAAGCATATGCTAGGGGAGAGAGATGGTACATATATGCTTTCGCGTGTAACCACAGCGAGGACTCTTCTCTGCACTTGAAATCTTTGATGTTGATGTTTGCTTTTTTTGCTCTTCATAAGTGTTCCCAACTATCGCTCAACTCGAAATTCCTAACATATAGAATGAAATGTGTTTGTTTTGCTTTTTGTTTTCAATTGCTTTTGAGCAAATATGTCGGTGCACAAGGAAAAACGAGCGAGTTTTTAGGGGGAATTATTCTCTGCAATATTTTTATTTAATGATATCTTAAACTTTGATTTCTTCTTTGGGTTTTAACCAAACTTTCAAAATCAAATTCTATCTCTAAAATTTAATGTCTTGCTTGTACCTTATCATATCATAAAATTTCTTGATCTTCCTCAAATTAAATTAATCACATTTTATATACATATATTCACAGTTTATAATTGCATCTTTCCAAATTGAGGAGAACAATTACTGCCTTCCTGATTGATTACCTTGTTTACCTGTGTGCCTTTGTCGCAAATTGATTTAAATCGGAATACCCGTAACAGACCTCTGACAATCAGCTCATAAAATATCAATATTTTGTTCCGTGTACTCGTTACCAGACGTACATAATGTCTTGATATATAGATATATACACATTATAAGTATAGTACTGCGGTTGCCAGCCCCGAGAATTGAATGAAAATCCCGCCGGCCAGCGGCCCCCAGGAATGTAGCATATTCGCAGGTCTACTATATAATATTATGATGGTACGCCCCATCTGATCTGAGGTGATCTCCTGCCCCCCCCCCCCCCCCCCCCCCGTCCCGCACACCCCTGGCATGATGTTATGTTTATGGCTGGCATGTGTGTGCTCTGCATTTTGTTTTCCCAAAATTTCTTTGTGCTTTTTGTCGTCGCGAATTAAAGTCTCTTGTACGAAGCGCGGCGATAATTGCGAGAGATTTCCCTCTGAATTCCGAAAGCGCCAAAACGCCTTGACAATCAATTATGAGAAATGTCCGATGATCTTTAGCGGAATGTTTTCTTTTCGTTTTTTTTTTGCTTGGGTTTTCCGATTTTCATTATCTATATATTCGATTTTCACTCCTATTTCGCGTGTGTCTGTGCTGGGATGCAGGCCAATGCACAGCAAAGCCGCGCCAAAGTTTTATTAATGGCACGCATTTTCGCTGTTGTCCAATTTTTCGGGGATATATAAACAGTTTATGGAATATAGTATTTAGGGGCCTATCGACGTTGATGGAGTGGGCGTTGGAATATCGTTCTGTTTGTCGATTGAGAGGTTTGCCTGGCACATTTTATGGCCCCATGACCATGGAATGCTAACATGGTCCAAACGAGGAGGCGTCAGAATCTAACCAACCATTCAGTGCACTGTAAGAAATGGTGATTTTGATCTAATTTTATATCAAAACAAGAAAGGAAGCTAATTCCGGAAAGTCTTGCGAATGCGAAATCGATCAAATCTAACTTAAAAATGCGTTAATTTCACTACTGAACATTTTTCTGTGTTGAGTTTTGTTAAGTTCTAAAGTCTGCCTACTGAATATACATTTTTTACCAATTTTTGGTAATTTTAATGTTAATTATTAATGTTAAATATGCGCTAATTCAATTCTGATAGCTCTTCTGAGTTGATTTTTGTTGGGTTACAAAATCAGCTTTCTAAACATCTAATTTTTTAACAATTTTTGGTCATATTAATGATTAATTTAAAATTTTGAAAAATGCCTAATACTTTTTGCCATATTTTGTTCTTTGTTGATGAATGTTCTAATTTGGAATCAGAATATCTATGACTTTTAGCTATTACTGTTTTTTTTTTGCCTTTTTATGTCTTCAATAAATCCCAAAATACTCGTTTTTTTTAAATCAATATATTTATATGTAAACTTTTTTGGGCAAATAAAAGTTTGAAATAACCATAACTAAGTCAAAAAATCATTATTTTTAAAACGGAAAACATTTTTATATTTGTTTTTACAAGGTTAATAAATCTGCATATTAAAAAAAGAATTTTAAAAAATTTTTTCAAATTTTGGATAATTTTTATAACATTTGAAAAATTTTGAAAATTTTATTTCTTTGTCGGACATGGCTAGATCGATAGTGCTGTTGATGCTGATCAAGAATATATATTATTAATAGGGTCGGAAATGAGTTCTTCTGTGGATTACGAGCTTCTGACTAAAATTACAATAACCTGAAAGGGTATATCCTTACCTATACTTATTAAGCTGCATAATTTGATTATTATATAATAACTCGGGTTGCATAATTTTTAAAACCTTTGGCTTAAATAAATATCAAAGGAATTTAAGTTACACATTTAAATAAATACCTATACTTATAATTTAAGAAAGGCCTAACAAAGGGATTCAAGGTTTAAATTTAAATAAATATACCTACTTATAGTTTGAAAAAGGCCTAAGTCAAACTGACTTGGCCAGCTTCTGATAAGATAGGAAATTCCAGGACAAAAAGCACTCCCTAAATCCTTCTCCCATAAAACCAAATCCATATAAAATTGTTGATCTTCAAACAACCGATAATGTATCTTGGATCTTTGCTTCAAGCATTTTTTGTTTGTGTGTAGCGCCTCTGGCCTTTGTTTTATTGTGTTCATTCATCGCCCGATTTGCCCCGATCGGCGGCCGCGCTTTATAAATAAACCGAAAGGCGAAAGGCGAAAACAAGCAAATCTCGGGGAAGCATCAATCGGCGTCGAATGGGAAGAGCATCGCGGAATAAACAGATTCATAAATGTTTTTATGAGTAATTGGCTTTGGAAAACCCCAAAAATAGAATGGCGCAGCTAAGGCTCCCGCATAACTGAAATATTTTCCGCTTTATTTAACATTAAATTGCTTGTTTTTTATATATTTACACATACAGAGTACTTAAAATGTAAACGAAAGGCCACGTCGCGGGGCCACATCTACAGCGATCCTGGAATCCTGGAATAAGTTACACACTAAACACTAGGATAACACTAAGCTCTAGACTGAATTGAACACTAAACATAACTGAATGTCGAGTTTTGAGATCCTTAAAAAATCCCCCTGAAGCAGGGAGTCTTTTAATTCCACTCAAAGGTAACCGGACGACACTGGACGCCACTGGGGTTTGCGATTTCGGTCCTGCCTCGGACCTACACCATGTTCCATATGCTGTAGCTGGCCGCCCGTCGCTCCTCCTCGGCCACCTGCTCGTAGTCAATCTCCAGGTACTCCTTGCCCCCGAAGCGCACCTTGCGTCCGGTGTACTTCTTGATGTAGCTGACGTGGGCGGGCACCTCCTTGCCCTCGATTTCCAGCTTGTACGAGATGCTGGTGATCTGCTCCAGCACCCGGCCGCGCTTCCAGCGCACCTGCGTCTTGCGAAAGCGTTCGGCGTAGAGCACCAGGTCACCAATCTTGTATTCGCGCACATGCATGCAGGACTTGAGGGCCTTGCAGGGCTCCTCCTCGGGGTTCGGCTCCTGCTCCTCCTCCTCGTCATCGGTCACGTAGGCAATGGCCCGCTCAATGGTCTCGATTTCGGGTATAGTGGGCTCCTCGGGTTCCGGCTGCAGGAAGAATGTGTCGCCGATTGAAAGGCGTCGCTTCTGTCGCTTGATGATCACCTTCTTTTTGATTTTGCGCGGCTTCTTGGGCTTTGGCGCGGGCTCTGGCGCGGGTTCTTCCGTTTCCGGTTCCTCTCCAGGCTCAGTATCTGGTAGAACCTCCTCCGCTGGGGCTGCCTGCTCTTCATTCTGCTCTTCGGCTGCTAGTTTCTCATCCGCCTCCTTGGGCGTGGGCTTCACCGCCTGCTTCTTGGGCGGCGTGAGCTTGTTGATCCTGGACGATAGCTCGTTGATCTTGTTCTTGTCGCGGAGTATGTTGCTCAGCTTGGCAGAGTCCTGCTCCTGCTTCTGCTCGTCCTTCTTGTCTATGGAATTCTTGCGCACCAGCTTCTTGAGGTGCGAAGGCGCCTTCTTCTTGACCAGCGGCTCCTGTCCCTTGGCCTCATCGTGTGGCTGCTCAACGGTCTCGATCTTGACGGGCTGCACCGGACCCGCGAGTACTTTCAGCTCCGGCATGATGGCTAGACTGTCGCCGGGAGGCGCCTGTTCTCCGACTTTTGTTGCTTTGACCGCCTCCGCTTGCTGCTGCTGCTCTGGCGATGACTCTTCCTGCCTCAATGTCGTCGCTATTTGCGGCGCAATGTCAGCGACGATGGCCACCTGTTGAGGCGTTGCTTGCACCTGCAGCTGCGTCTCCTGATTAATGGGTTCTTTGGACTCAGTTGGAGGCAATGCCTCTGTGACTGGACGGGCTGCCGACGGCACCACCAGCACCGTTTCACCAACCAACTCCGCTAGTTTCAGGCTGGCGCGTCTGCTTCGATCGCCTGCTGGCGCTAGATTGCCATCGATCGGCGGATGGGCATCGATTGGTGGCGTTGCCGCTGCAATTGTCCCTGCCTCCGCCGCAGGCGTTGTCGCCTCTCCTTGGTCACTCTTGGCACTGGCCGACTTGGCGGCTGCCACTGATGTGACCTCTGGCGTTGCCAATTGTTCTTCGGCTATCGAAGGCGTCGCCTCCCTCCGTTTGCCGGAAGTTGTCGTCGTCGCTGTTGTTGTTGATTTCGCTTCGGCGGCGGCTGCTGCTGGCGGGGATGGGGCTTGGGCTGTGACTGCGCCCATTAATTTCAGCTTCTTCTTGCGCTTGACAATCGCCTCCGAGTCGGAGGGCCTCCGCTGAATGATGAGAGCATCGATCTGCTCGACGGCCGGCTCCACCTTGATCTTGGATGGCTCCACGGCGGCTATTGAGGCGCGCCTCGGGTTCTTCGCCTTCACGATGACTTTCTTCTTGATCTTGGGCGGTGCCTGCACCGTGGCTGACTCATCTGGCAGCGGCCCAGCATCGGTGGCGGGAGTGAGTAGTAGTTGGGGTTTCACTATAGCTGCTTTCTTGGGAGTCTCTTCCTTGGGAGTTTCTTCTTTTGATGCTACTTCCTTTAAAGTTGTTTCCTTTGCTTCCTTGGGAAGCACTTTCTTTGGCGATGGATCCCTTGGTGATGTTTCCTTTGACGATGGATCCCTTGGTGATGTTTCCCTTGGTGATGTTTCCTTTGGAGTTGTTTCCTTGGGTGCTGTTTTCTTTAGAGTTGCTTCCTCTGGAGTTCGTTCCTTGGCTATCGTTTCTTTGGCTGCTGCTTCCTTGCTGCTTGCTTCCCTCACAGACTTGGACTTGAGCTCACTTTGTACCTTGGCAAGGAACTCAAGTTTTGCCTGGCTTTTGCTCTTCTCCGGTAGTTTGCCCAAATCCCGATCTGTCCTGGGTAACTCACCATTTAGCTTTGGTGGCTCTTCTGGGACTACATTTTGATTACATTTTGCTTCTTCATCTTTTTCTAAAAGTTTTACTCCTTTCATTTTTTCAGATGATTCAATTGGTTCTTTGCCAACTTCTTTGATTTCTTTCGACTTGACTGGACCATCGACTGTCGACTTGGACTCTTGAGTCCCTTGATTATCTTTCTCCAGAAGTCCACCTTTTTCTTTTTCATTCTGACTTTCTTTTCTTTGATTTTCCAGATTATTATTAGGACTTGACTCCTTCTTTTCCGGAAAGGCAAAGGGCGTCTGTTCTCTGTTTATTTTGCTATCTTTTTGTGGGACAGAAAGGTAGCTTTGATTGCTTAGCTTTTCCTTATCCTTGACTGTTTCTATTGGCCCTCCTTCCGACTGAGCCTGCTCCTTCTCCTCCTCGGCCTCGTCAAAGTAGCTGCGTCGCCGTACTTTTTTGACAAAGCGAAAAGCCACTGGAGCTGTCTCCGCTTCACTTGGCTTCGATGACGGCCCCACCTCTTGGGCTCCACCCTCCGCTTCGCTCTCCGTGCTGTACTGCTTGAGCACGCCCTTCACCTCGCTGAGGGCACCGGAGATGCGTGCCTTCAGCTTATTGATCCGCTCGATCACATCCTCGGGCTTCTCCTCCACGGAATCCTGCGAGCGCATGCGTCGCTGTCGCCGGAGACGCGTCCTCTCCGGCAGCACTGAGTCCGTGTCAATGGAGGAGGCCTCGGTGGAGCTGCGCTTTAGTTCACCCAGCAGACGGGTCGATGTGGTCCGAGTGGTTGCCGCCACATCGCGTATACGACTCGTGGCACTTGCTGGTCTGCTGCTGCTGGGTTGGATCATCACGGGCTGGGGAAGAAGCTCTGTCCTGGGAATCCTACTGGCCGTACTCGTTGAATACTTCATATCGATGGGCTCTGTGTTGGTGATGGCGGAGGTGCTGCTGCTGCTATTGTTGTTATTGTTGTCCAGCTCCGATTCCAAGTCTAGGGGAAGATCGAGTTGCTCGACGGCGGCGGGATAAACGTCGACGGTTTCTGTCTCCCGCTCCTCGCTGACCTTGCTGACGGTCATGTCCGCTCCGGCCTGGACCGGCTCCTCGCTCCAATAGTTACCCGTGTCCGCAGGCGCGGCGCAGAGCAGTTCGATGGCGTTGGTCAGTAGTTCGAGCAGCTCCCAGTCGCAGTCCCAATCCCAGTCGATCGGCGAGCTGTCGGCGAGAAAGGCGCGCACGGAACTCTTTAGTAATTCTATATTTGGACACGGATTCCGATAGCGGTACTGAGTCCGATTCCGCTCGCGGGTCAGTTGCTGCCGACCGAGTTTGTTCACGTCCACTTGCTCTGGCGACGATTCGCGCGCGTCTGAGGCTGAGAGATCGCCGGATAGCTGCCACCGCCGTCGTCGTTGCTGGTGGTTGCCATTCCCATACCCATCTATTGTCTGCTCCCTGGCCAAGCATATTGACTGGCGCTGCCGCTGCTGCTCTTGATCCGCCAAGTTCTCAGTCATATTTAGCTCATTATGATCTTCGGCCTTCTCTAATTTGCTTTGCTCGCATATTTCGCGTTTATTTTTGGCCACATCCACATCCATGGCGTCGTCGCTGGCTCTGCCTTTGTAGTCGTGTCGCTGGCCGAAGGCGTCATTAAGATTTTCCGCCTGTTGATGCTCGATTTCCTTCGCCACCGCCTCCACCACGTTCAAGTTTAATGCTGCCGCCGCCGCCGCCGTTGCCCTCCTCTCGGCCTCGGGTTCATTATCAAACACCTTATGTACGCCACCGCCTTCGCCTCCTCCGCCGTCTATTTCGGTGACTTTGGCGGGTCCCCGCTGCGTCACAGTTGTTGTTGCGGGCGTTCTCTTTGGCCCATCTTCATTCGCCACCGTTCGATAATTGGGAAAGCCAACAAATTGCTTTTTAATTATGGGAAATTCCTGGGGAGCCAAAGCGTTGGGTGGTGAGCTGGCCACCGCTGGGTTGCGCCTGGTCATTGTGATGCTTATGTGGGGGACTGCATCACCGGAATTCCTGCGATTGCCGAGCTCTATCATTAGGGGGAATCCAAGGTGCAATGGGGCGTATACTTGATGCAGGGGAAAGTTGGATGCCGAATACGGGACGTATACTTGATGTGGCGCAGATGTATTCAGTTGTCCCTGGGTGGTGGTGGTGCTGTATACCTTAACTAGGCTCAAAGGAAAGCGTCTATTCTCTCTTGAATTTAAGGAAAATATTTTGTTTTTCCTGAAATCTTGAAGTAAAGGAAATTTGCCCGCCTGTAGTAGATAAGATCGAGAGTTCCTGCTTCCATGTTCGCTCTGTAACGGCGGTTGGTGGTGATTCATGGGGTTGCTGCCGCCCCAGGTGATCCCTCGGCCAACCGGAAATTGCCCTGACATACCGAGCACTTCCGGCGCCGTCGCCATCGCCATTGACAAACAAAACACGGCTGACTCAGGCTCTTGATTTACGAAGCGCTGCGAATTATTAGTATTATTAGCTGCTGCTTGCGACATTGATTGCGTCTGCTGCTGGGTCCGCTGCTCCTCTCCCGGCCTGCCCTCCTCCTCCGGCTGCGTCTCTGTCATGCTGTGGGTGTGGGTGTGGGCAGTGCTCTCCTGTTGACCTATCTTAGTGGTCGCGGTCGCCAATTTTGTTCCGATTCGCAGCGCACTCTTTAGCTATGTTGCACTCAACACGTTGCAAGCGAAACTGGCGCAATCTGTCGGCAATCGGGCAGAGCCATCACTAGCACCAGTTCCCTGGGGGCTGCGCCTCGCTGGCACAAGCACAGCATCCGATCATTGATCAGTCAGCAATCTATGTAATTGCAATTGAATTATGTAGTGTCTGGGGGGTGATTTCAAAACGAAGCAGTGATGCCCTGCAAAAAAATTCAGACTGATACCAAGAGAAATTAAAATAAAAGAGAAATATTATGAAATGTAATCTAAATCCTGTTTCGTTATATAGACTATCGAATCAGATTTCTTAATTAAAATACTTTTCATTATTAGCGGCAAGGCCCGCCAACATTTATAGATATTGTTTGACAATAAAATAAGTTAGCCAAGATCCCTGACACACATATATCTATTTTAATTTATGGGATTTATTTAAAGGGGAATCTTTTCCGCCAAAAATATAATATTAAATGAATCCATTTGGAGAATATAGAACTGAATTAATACCCAACAAAAGCCCCTTCGATTATCTGCAGGGCATTTCAATTGTTTATAGATCTTGTAAGACAATAGATTCGGCGACATGGTCAGGAGAGGTTGCGCGTGTTTCGGATGCCACGCAGACAGAGACAGAGGAGAGGAGCCCTCGTGTAGACGGTCTATATCTATAGATATATATATACTATAGACCAGCCACTATATAGACTGAATAAATATGTCAGCTTGCCAAATTGCTTTTTTGCAGGCCGCAAAAAAGGAAAGAGCGATAGGCGGAGAGAGAACGGATAAAAATCAGTTCGTGTCGCCAATGCTATTGTTTAAATAGACCAAAGACCATGCCAGCGGCTCTGTCTGATATCTGGGTGATGGGTATATGTCGCGCGCAGATACCGGGTGTCCGATCTCCGCCTGAATTCCTCTGTTTCTCTCTCTTTACAGGCGCTGCGTGAACTACCATGGACGCGCACCCAGCTCCTCACCGGCGACTGGCAATAAGGCGCAATACCTCAAGGAGTACAAGGACTTTATGGACAGCATCTTTGGGGAGCTGACTGAGGAGAATAAGGCACGCCTCGAATGCATCATCAAGGAGCAGCAGGCGAAGGCCAAGGCGCCACCTGCCAAGACCGAATCGCAAAGCCAGAAGCCATCGAGCCCTAAGTCACATGGCAAATTAATTTCCTTCTCCAAATCCAAGGGGGCAACCGCTCCTTCTAGTCCTCCCGCAGAAAAGGATTTGCCCAAAAAGCCGCGCAAGCCCGAACCTATGCCAGATGGACCTAGCCGAGGACTCTGAGACGCGAGCGGAGTCCTAATTCTTCTATCGCGTTAACCTGGATTGCCAGAACCACGATGAAATAAAACAATTATTACTGAAAGAACATATATATAAAAATTTACTCCTAATATAAACAACTTTCCGAGGGATAGGCAGCGCTAGCATCCTGCCACTCCCGGTGTCCTTAATACTTCCAGAAGTTTGGATTTTGTTCCATTCGCCGCTGGAAGTTCGTATACCAGTTCTGAACGACGGCGAAGGGAACAAAGGTTTCGCTTGTACTGGGCGGTATGTCCCTGGCCGCCACTCCGAAGCTGGAGGCGTAGTTGAAGAAATTCTCCAGCATCCGCTGGCCAAATTGCTTGTTGTCATTCGCACTGGACTGAAAAAACCGAAAATGTGGACAAATATTACTTAAGGTCGGCTAATCCCCTCAAGAACTTACCACCGCCGGCGTCTGTTGCGCCACCGTCAACTCCGGCTCGAGGGAGACGCCGATTTGGGCGATGTGCGAGATCTCCTGACTGCCAAAGACCATCCCATGGGCTTGCGCCTCCAGCTCGTGGCTCTTCTTCAGCTGGGCGATCTTGAAGATGGCGGAGGGCTTGTTGTTGTTGATGTGTCCCAGATACTGCCATGTGGGCGCCGCATTTGCGTCCGGCCAGCTGAAGTATATGGCGGCAGAGGTGCCCACGGGCAGCGGGGAGACGCCGGTGAGGAACACAACCAGGTAGTTGACGGTGTCGATATCCGGGACATTGATCAGCAGCTTAGTGGCGTCGACGGCCACGAAATCTGATTGCGGCAGGCGACCTGAGACAATCAGACCAAAAAGCGACATTCTTATTATTTATTTTATCACGTTTTATTTGTAATTATTTAAAATTGTCACGAAATGGTCACACTGCAAACACACTCAACGGACCAGTGTAGCCAACTTAGCTTTTTTCCCTGGAAACAGCTGGAAGCGGTAAGTCTGGGTTTTACATTGCCGTAGTATAATGCATTTAAAATTAGGGCTTTATGAATTAGAACATGTTTTAAAATTTTATATGTAATGGTATTATCTATTTTTTAATTTACAATACAGTAAATTAAATAATTTGTTTTAGCTATTTTTATTGGCTATTTTTTAGCTTCCCTTTAAATTCCGTCTAGATTTTTCCAATCAGAGGTATTGGCAACACTGGCTCACACACACACAGTCACAAGTACACACCGAACAGCTGGCGGCGCAGCGCAGAAGACTCCGTCGCAAAAACACGGGAAGAAGGGACGAAAGAGAGGGACTTTTATTTTGATTTTGCTGGCCAAATTGAGTAATGGCCGGACTCCTTCACCTGACCAAACAGTGCAGCCTCCACCTACCCATCTACTGTGGCCGCGTGAAATGCTACACCGCTGCTAAGGGAGCCCACGTGCAGGCAAGAGTGGTGAGTACTCCTCCCCGCCGTTTCAAGGCCACGCGCCGAACGCAGACTCACTATCTAGACTAGATTGCGATTTCGTAATTACGCGTAAATGCCCCATGAATTGGCGGTTTAATTGATGATTAGGCGGAAGCGGTCAGGCAGCAGTAGTCTGCGTGTGTGTTGTTTTGGCCCAATTTCCGAGCTGAATCCCGAATTAATGCACCACAAACACCCTTGCTTCTTTACTTGCAGCAAGCGTAGAGCGAAGAACTAGAGACAGCCAAAACAGCACACACGCAGCGGGTCAGGGATCGAACAACAGGAACAATGGGTCGCACTCAGCGTCGCCGGCGCAACCAGCTCCACACCAGGGACCAGAATTCCACGAACTCCGGGTCCTTGCAGGCGCTTTATGTTGACCTCCACTCGCGGGGCTGGCAGAACGGCACTCACCTTTCGGCTTGCAACTTTGTCCACACAGGCCGTGGACTGTGCTCGAAGCGGGCCACGTTTGCTCCTGAGGATGACCTAATACGCCTGCCCGTGGACTGCCTTATAACTATAGCCAGCCTGGAATCTGATGAGTTTTTCAAGGGACTCTTTAACAAGGAGCTCTTCGACAAGGACGCCAGGATCTCCTTTCAGGCCTTGATAGCCTGCTATCTTATGTACCAGAAACACCTGAAAGACTGCTCAACTGGCTCCGATTACGCCGCCTACCTGGATACGCTGCCAGGGAGCTACTCCACTCCCTATTTCTGCTCCATACCTGAGCTACAGTGCCTGCCCGAAGCGCTACTGGAACGAACTGTGGCCCAGAACCGGCAGATAAAGGAATACTTTGGAACAATTAAAAGTCTGGTGGGTTCCTTGAGCTGCCAGGGTTGTGGCCAAGGCTACTGTCAGGATATTTGGACCCTGGCCGATTATCGGTTGGCATACTTTGCCGTAAATACCCGCAGCGTATATCTCAGTTCCCGTTTTCTGAAGAAGCAGACCAGCCACTTTCAAGGCCTGCTCAGTGGAGACACTAACCTGGCACTGGCTCCATTCCTGGACCTCTTCAACCACTCGGATGCCGTGCAGACCACCGCTGAGCTACAAGCTAAGGACTACGTGGTTACCTTAAAGTCCCTGCCTTTGGGCAAGAGCAAACCCTACGAGCAGCTGTTTATTAGCTACGGCGCTCTGCCCAACTTTAAGCTCCTGACCGAGTACGGATTTTGGCTTAAGGGCAACGCGCACGACTACTTTGAGTTCTCCCTGCTGGACATCGAGCGTATGATCAAGCACCGCAAAGAGTTGTGTTCGCAGACCTACCATCGCAACATCTTCAAGTTCATACGGGAACACAATCTGTCCGATCAGATGTTCGTCCACCTCGAGGACGGCTGCTCCCACAATTTACGAGTGGTGCTGCATCTGATTTTCAAGCAGGAGGCCTACTTTCCGAACATACTCAACCAGATAGCCTTTGGCGATGCCGAACAGTTCGAGGACGTGCAGCCGGAGCTGGCGTATCTCGTGAGGTACAAGGTGCAGGAGTACGAGATGTTTATTGGAGAGCTGGATAAACTTGCCGAGCTGACGGAGAGCGGTACTACTGCGAGATCTTATTTGCAAGAGTGCATCCGTTACCTGGGCGACTTTGAGGCTATGCATTTTTCTGACCTTAAATGTTGAGTATTTTCTTCAGGGAAACTTTGTTTAATGCTTAAAACCTTAAAGGTTCTTCCTACTTAGTTAAGAAGTTTGCCTTAGCTAAGTTTGAGTTTAATTTTTGTACAAAAACAATTTTTATACATGAAATGAATCTATATTCTAAGACGAAGTGAGCTTAAATGTTTAAAGTTTTTATAATAAATCCCTACAAAGCCACAGTACACATTCAATTTCGTATTTATTCTATCCGAATTGTATACCCTTTTTACAGCTGTACTCTTCGCTGGCCAAGACTGATGACCAATCTGCCAGCAGCGATGGCAAGCGGAAGAAGATCACTCCCTTTACGCCCACGCCGGGCAGCAAGCTTTTGGGCGGCGTGTTCGGCAAAAAGACCAAAGGTAAGGTGGTGCCCGTCCAGTCTCCAGTGTACCCCAGATGCCTAACCCGATGTCGGACTATGCGTAATTAACCCAGCACCCACTCCGATACGATTTATTGTGTTTAGTAATTGCTTCTCACGCTTTTTACGATTGACTAACCCCAGAAAATTGAGTTCCCTTACCCCCGAAAAGTTGTTTGTTTGATCGTTTGTTTGTGCGCTTGTTGTGTGTTGAGCGCCTGTCTGAATTTGGCTGCATCCAAGTGGATTCAATGCAGGTGGAGCCCCAGCAACAGCACCGACAGCAACGCTACAGCGGCAGCACCCACAACGACAACAATTACGACTATGTCACGTTCATATAGGAAGCGGCAGCGGCGATGGTGGCTCAGGACTGGGAAAGCTGGACGCACCGGAGGTCACGTCCAAGGACATGCTGCGCGCAATGATGGCCTATATTTGGCCAAAGGAGGATCCTATGGTGCGAAAGCGGTAGGTGATACTGAAGTACCAAGACAGGAAGCGAAATAATTAATAACTATTTTCTATTTTGTAGAGTGGGCATTTCCCTGGGTCTGCTGGCTGGCTCTAAGCTTCTGACTGTCTGCGTTCCATTCATGTTTAAGGGAGCCGTAGACACCATGACCACCCTGAATATGGATACCGCACCGGATGCAGTGCTCTCGGCAGCCACTGCCCTGCTGCTGGGGTGTAAGATGGTGGCTTAATGAAAACTCCAAGAATATTTAATAATGAATCTCCCTTAGATGGCATCGCTCGAGCCAGTGCCGCGGGCTTTAATGAGCTGCGCAACGCAGTGTTCGCCAAGGTGGCCCACCACTCGATCCGTAAGATTGCCAGCAATGTGTTCCTGCATCTGCACAACCTGGATCTGGCCTTCCATCTGAATAAGCAAACAGGCGCCTTGTCGAAAACCATAGACCGAGGCTCGAGGGGCATTAACTTTGTGCTCTCCGCTATGGTCTTCAACATTGTGCCCACGATCTTCGAGCTGGCGCTCGTGTCCAGCATTTTGGGTGTGAAATGCGGCCTGGCCTTCGCCGGCGTGAGCATGGGCTGCGTGGGCATCTACGCCCTGTACACGCTGAGTGTGACCCAGTGGAGGACCCAGTTCCGGGTGTACATGAACCAGGCGGAGAACGAGGCCGGCAACAAGGCGGTGGACTCGCTGATCAACTACGAGACAGTGAAGTACTTCAACAACGAAAAGTATGAGGCGGGCTGCTACAACGAAGTGCTGAAGAAGTACGAAACGGCCAGCCTTAAGACCAGCTCAAGCTTGGCGCTGCTCAACTTTGGCCAGAACGCCATCTTCAGCAGTGCCCTCAGTCTGATCATGGTGCTGGCTGCCAAGGAGATCGCCCAGGGTAACATGACGGTGGGCGACCTGGTGATGGTCAATGGCCTGCTCTTCCAGCTCTCGATTCCTCTCGGCTTCTTGGGCAGTGTGTATCGCGAAGTGCGACAGGCACTGCTGGATATGCAGGCCATGTTCACGCTGATGAACGTGGACAGTCGCATTCAGACGGCGGCCAATGCCCAGCCCCTGTTTGTGGACAACAGTAACTCGTCGATTGAGTTCCGCAACGTCAGCTTCGAGTACGAGCCGGGAAAGCCTATTTTCCGGGATCTGTCCTTCAGCATTCCCGCCGGCAAGAACGTGGCCATAGTCGGAGGCTCGGGTTCAGGAAAATCTTCAATGGTTCGTCTGCTGTTTCGCTTCTTTGAGCCCAACTCTGGCAAGGTTCTAATTGGCGGGCAGGACATCAGCGCCGTGGACCTGGAGAGTCTGCGCAAGGCCATCGCTGTGGTTCCACAAGACTCGGTGCTATTCCACAATACCATCGAGCACAACATTCACTACGGCAACCTGACCAAATCGCATGCCGACGTGGAGAACGCGGCCCGCATGGCCGATCTGCACGACTCCATAATGTCCTGGCCGGCTCAGTACGGCACGCAGGTGGGCGAGAGGGGACTGAAGCTCTCGGGTGGCGAGAAGCAGCGCGTGGCCATCGCGCGAGCCATTCTCAAGAACACGCCTATCCTGATCTTTGACGAGGCAACCAGCAGTCTGGACTCCATCACGGAGCATGTGAGTGTGGCTTCTAAGAGTAATATAAATTAATTATTCTATAATCATTTTCCGCTTGCTTCCACAGAACATTCTGCAGGCACTCACCCGCGCCACATCGGGCCGCACCAGCATTTGCATTGCCCACCGCCTTTCAACAGTCAAGGACGCCGACGAGATCCTGGTACTGGAGAACGGGCGCGTGGGCGAGCGCGGCACCCATGCGCAGCTGCTAAAGCAGAACGGCCTCTATGCCCGCCTCTGGGAGACGCAGACTCAGCAGTTCGATCCAAGCAAAGAGTCAAAGGAAGAGACTATAGCCGGTGCGGCGTAGGATCGGACTTCTACCTCCTATATGTATGTGTGTTCCAACGTTAAACCTTCCCCATTCGTTCGTCCCTGACCTGTCTCCCCAACCTTTAAGCCCTTAACCCATTAAGTGTAATTGTGACGTTTGTAAATACAGTTGTAGATATGCGATAGTAAAGACAGAGAACTCTAATGGGATGCTGCGGTTCAACATGGAACATTTATTATCAGTTATATCACTCAATACTTTTGCGGCTACGTCGGAGGATTCCTCATCATTCCTCATCCAATCATCTTATTAATCTCTCTCCCTCACGGCCAGCGGAATGGGCACATCGTATAGCAAATACAGCAGGCAGTTAGCGATGTGGCTCAGGAATTGGTGGTAGTTGCTCACCCGCTGCTGAAATTCCTGCCACAACGGCAGCACCGATCTATCTTCCGCCGGGTCGTCTATCGTGATGCCCTGCTCCATCATGGTCTTGTTTGTGTAGGTGAACAGATAGGACGCTGGCCGCTGGCCAATGGTGGTCACTAGATGGGTAATGTTGCTCTCTAGACCTATACTCTTTCCGGCCGTAAGGAAGTAGGCCTCCGGATCGTTTTCGTTCCGATAGCGTACATTACCCTCCAGGATGGTTAGCGTGCAATTGATGAGATCTGGCGAGATGAAGTTGGTCAACGTTAGGCCAGGGAAATCGGCCACAAATATCACGTCGGAATAGTTGTTCCACGCCAGCACCTCCGTCTCGATCGTTCGCAGCTTGGGCCGCATGTGATTCAGCTCAGTGAGCAGGGGCAGTGACCAGGAGGTACTCTCAAAGGGCGACCACTTGGCTCGTAGGAGATCCACGCGCGGATCGAAGGAGCGCTGCTGGAATCGGCCGTTCATGGAGCACCAAATGTCGAAGTAGACGGAGATGTTGTTGCCAATTGGCGCCGGCTGAGCCGCCCGGAGATTCTCCTCGATGCATTTGGCATACTGCACCGCCATGTCGGCGTACTTGGTCCAGCGATCGTACTCCGTAAAGGCATAGGGGTTCAGGTTGTGCACCTGCCGGCTCTCATTGTCCACCACCTGGATGGTGGTCTGCAGGGTGTCGTACGAGTGCACCATCATGTCCCAGGAGTAGCCGTACAGGCCGTTCGTCCAGTTGTTGTAGCCCTTGGTGATGAAGTGGGAGTAGGGCAGAAAGAGCTGCAGAGCGCAGTATCCGAGGATGAGGCAGGTGCGAAGCCTGGCCAGGATTCCTGGCTGCTTGCTTGCCTCTGTTTCGGGTTGGGCGGGTAGAAGTGGCTTGGATCTGCCACCGCATAGCCTCCGTGGCCAGTCGGGACTGAAGAAGAGCGGCACTTCGGCCAGGCACACCCAGGGAAACATGCCTAAAGATAGATTTTAAAATAATATCAATTGTGTCTTGAACATTTACTTACCAATCACAAAAAGTCGGGAGTTCATCAGATGGAAACTGATCATGAAGGGAGTGACCAGCAGGCGCGTCTTCTCTACGGTCATGAAGAAGGCAATGGACAGATCGAAGACGGCGGTGAACCAGTGCACGATCAGCAGGTCGATCATCTCCGAGTCGAGCATCTGCCGGAACGGTGTGAAGAGCCAGTGGTGGCTGAGGTTGGACATGGCGTATCCCGAGAGCCACTCCAGGGAGAACTTCTTCAGGCCCGCGTACAAGTACAGCACAAAGAACTGGAACTTGATGAGGAAGTAGTTCCAGTAGGGAATGCAGCGACTCCTCTGCCGCGGATACAGCCAGCTGTCCAGGGAGCTGAAGTATAAAATAGCTTTAGGATTTCAATAAAAACGGAATATTTTGCTCTGCTTACCAATAAGACTCTGCCTGGGTGAAGATTAGCAGCGTGCCCGTTAGACCGAACAGGTAACTGTGGTTGTTCCACGTCGGCTTGTCCAGCAGAAAGATGTACCAATATGGCACCAGAAAGGCCACACAGCTCGTCCGGAATCGAAAGCCGAGCGTGATGCCCCACGCTCCCAGCCACATGCACAGGTAGACGCACCCCATCAACGGATATGGCAGCGCCCGCATTCCACTGAAGAGCGGAAAGTGGCAGTGGTGAGGCTCGCCAAACCGGACATCCAGCTGGCCGCCGCCTCGCTCCTCGGCGATATCGATAAGCATGGCAGCGCCGTAGAGCATTCGGAAGATGCCGAGGGCGGCTCCATCCACGGGTCTATGCAGCCACGATGTAAAGTGGGACAAGCTGGTGAAGTTGCTCAGTTCATGGCCTAGACATTCGCGAAAGAATTGTCCAAGGAGTGATGAATCCCTGGCTGCAGGAGGAATTTTCTCGTTGGCTGACTTCTCCACCGGACTGGGCTCATTCTTGGCCGCTGTAGTCTTTTCAGGAGTAGTAGCTTTTGTGGGCAGTTTTCGTTTGGAGTTGGCCATTCTGGAAATAGCTCTGAAGAGGAGAAGTTTGCTTTGAATGATAGGGAAGATCATTTTCCTCGTCTCGCGTCATTTTTTAGGGGAAATTCACAGTTTTCAGGTTCCATGAACCAGGCAAACAGAAGTATTAGCAAGCAGTGTTCAAGTAATGCAAAGAGTTTAAAAGTAACGGCTTCCTAAGAAGGGGAATTCGAGCAAAGCTTTGTTTAAGCTATTATTTATTTGCAAACCGTTACTTTAGTCGAAGGCAATCAAATTAACGGTTGTTTAAGCTAGGAATCGATTTCAAACTTGAATAAACACTTAACAGCCAACCAACCAGCTTTTATTTCTGTTCGCCTGGTATTGGACTGATAAATTTAAGAGAAAACTGTACTGCTTGCAGAATTTCTAGTTCTGGCGACCAAACGTTTCAGCAATCAGTTGACGACTAGCATTAGGTAACGGTTATTAAGGAAGTTTTGAGAATATTTTTATCTTCTTTAGGATATGTCAATTTTTGTTTTTTTAATTTCTGTTTTAATTTTATGAAAAATGAACGATATTTTTATTAGCTGGCATAGAAACGATCGGGATATTATTAGAAATTAACCTGGTTTTCTTTTAAATTTCTCGAAGAAATTATATTTTATAACAAAAAGGGATAATTGCATTTAATTTAAGAATTCAAGGTAGTTAAATTCCTTAAATCTAATCTTAAATGATACTTTTCCTTTTATAAATTTGAGATACAAAAATTAATGTTTTGAATATGAACAAAATCGAATTAAAATAACATAACATAATAACGTATATCTCCTGTTATTTCTTATTTTCTTTTTACCAATATGGATAGATTCTTAATTATCCAACTGGATACTTCGAGGATATTCCAATTTCGGTTTGCCGAACTTGTGCTCCTTTCATGATAGTTATTAAAACTGATTAAACAAAATTTAAATAGTTTAAAAAGCAGAAAAACCAACCAACTCCATTAAAATTGCAACCCTTGGCCCAATCATACTTATATTCTCGCTTTGGTAATTAATTTTTTTTGTAGAATTTATTGAAAAAGTTGACATAAATACATGCATGCATATTGGTTGTATACTAAATATATAATATATGTGTCTTTTACATTTCGTCTGGTGACTCTTGCGTAAATATCTACGGTTCTGTTTGGATCGCTTGGCGTGGAGTCCACGGAAAATATTGCTGTCGGATTGGTGTGGAGCGACACGGGTCGCGTAAAAAAATATATCAGTTACGAAATGTACATCCATTATACTCGATCATTGAGTTATTATTGCAACAGATTTTCCCAGCTTCGATTCGACAGCGTTTCCGCGTCGCGTTGAACGTGTGTTGTGTTGTGTTGTGTTGTGGTAACTGCAACGGAGGAGACTTCGGGCTCCTCTCGGTCTGAATACAACACGCTCCTTGGAAACGCAAATACATATATTCCGGTCTGAATTTGAATGGTTCTAGCTGCTGGCCAGTGTCCAGTTGTCCAGTGTCCTGTCCTGTCCTGTGCAGTGGTTCGCAAACTGTCCAAACTTTTTGGGAACAGGAACAAGCTTTGAAAATGCCTCAAACTACATACATATACGAATACAATATAAGCCGTCGTCGTCTGCTCTTGAATATACTTTTGATATTGGTTACGATTAAGTACTTAATGTGCTAGAGATATCGCACACACGTGGTAATAAAATTTCTATAGATTTTTGTTTCGTTCGGGGAAAGTATAACGACACCCGAGGAGTCGGGTTCCGGGTTCCGGAAGTGTGTGTTTGGAAAAAGCAAATGGGAATAATCGGAATAATCATCGTTCGCGGTGTGCGGCTTTAAATACGCTTAGCTTGGATTTGATCTTAGTTTTCGTTTGGTTTTGGTTTACTTTAATTTAAGTACGACAGTTATGCATAAATGACTAATATTTTGTTTGCTTTTCACATCTATTTTACTTGTGAGATTTTGCCATTAAAATACTTTTGGTTTTCCTCATCGATCGCATTACACATCGACTCGATTCGATTTGTTATTTACGCAACGCTAAAACATTTTAAAATGCATTTTCAAAGTTAATTCAATAAATACGCTGTTTGCTTTTCCATTAGATAGGTTCTGTAAGCTTTTAAAGTTCTAGACATTTTTTTTCGAGTGTCGAAAATTAGCAAAAAATGGGTGCCTACGAAGCGGCCGTCCATCCTGCTCGTGCTCTGGCTCCGGCTCATGCTCCTGCTCCTCCAGTGAGAGCGGAAAGCGGGGTATATTGGCAGTGCCTCTCCTCTGTATTGTTGCCGACTGCAGTGGTGGATAGCAACCCTCGGGCGATGCACTTCCTCCTCCGCCCCCACCCTGCTCCCCGCGCATGCGCTCTCCTTTTCCTCCCTGCTGCCGCTCCCTGGTCCTCACTGCTTCACCCTGGCCCGGTCACCGCTCTCCCGGCCGCCGGGCCCGTCCCTCTAGAGGCGGTTCTGGTTAAGCTGCGAGCGCGGCGTGAAGGGGCTGACCATGACGCCGCTGGGCCAGATCGCCTCGTTGAACAGCTCGTTGAAGCGGTAGTCCGGAATAGAGATCTTGAACTTGCAGTAGGACAGCTGCGACAGGTTGGCGTCGTTCTTCACCAGCTTGGTGCACTTGACCAGATTCTTGTTGATCTTCAGCTCCTCGGCCAGATGATCGATCACGTCCTCCTCGCTGGTATTGGTGGCGAACTTGCCCACCTGCACCCAGCGTCCATAGTCGCAGACGACCTGCAGCCGGTCCGAGTTGCAGTTGTTGCCGACGACAATTAGGTTGTTCTGCTGCGGATGCTTCTTGCCGTCGAGACCGCTGCCGGGGCCACCGGGGCCAACGCCGGGACCCATGCCGCCGGAACCAGCGCCCAGAGCCTGGAGCGGCTGGTTCCCAAACTGGAAGTACTGCTGGTACATCCTGCCCTGGATCTGGTTGACGCCGTTGCACACCTTGTTCACCTTCTCCTCGATGGTCTGCAGCTTGGTGGCAAAGGCGCGCGGCGATTGATTTTTGCAGTCTTCGCAGTGGAACGAAATCATCGAGTTCTTCTGGATGGCTTCGAACACCGCGTCATCGATGTTGACGCACGTGCGGTGGTAGCGCCGGCGACACTCCTCGCCGCTGCAGGCGATGCTCGTGGCTGCTGCCTCCTTGGCGACCATCGATTTCTTGCATTTTGCGCAGTTTTCAGCCATGATTTCCTAATCGTTGGACGTGGCTAGCTCCGCGGGGTATCGCTGGGTTCTGGTTTGGATTTCAGTTCCTCCGAATGGCGAATGGATTTTCCTCGAAATGGCTGACGTGCGCCGCAGACGGAAAAGGGAATTCGCTTTGAACTTCCAGAAAAACCACACACACACTGACGCACACTGGGTACATACAGCTGGGCCACGGCACAGCTACAGCTACAGCAACAATAACAAATGCAAGAAATTCGACCGAAAGTCGCCTCCTCTCGCCGCTCCACCCTCTTTATCTATATCGATGAACGTGCGTGTGTGTGTGCGAGAAGAGCGAAGAGCTGAAATCGAGGGAAAAGAGAACGACGGGAACAACGCGAAACTTGACAACCGAACGCTCCGAAGTTTGCAGAATGACTGTGCCGAATCCAAAGCCAAGTCGGAGCAGCAACCCCTGCGAAAGCTGCCGCCAGGCCACGTCGGGGGTGGTTTTAACCACTATTCTCACCATATGATTGCTGTCGGCTGGCAACCAGTTTTATTATTTGGTTAGCACCCACCCTGTTTTCTGTTGGATTTCTTGGGGCCTTGTACACGTCCAGTTGGACAATCCAGTGTTGGAACGTTTCGAAAAATACAATTCTAAAGCTTCGAAAAATACGATTTTCAACCGCTGCAGGGGAACGTGTTCAGGTCTAAAATTTCGAATAATACGATTTTCAACGTTCTCTTTGTTTTCTCCATTTAAGGAAAATGCTCAATAGCATCCACTATACATATTTTAAATATCGTCACTGATCTAGTTTTTTGTTTTTTTATCAAAAATTCTAACTAGACATCTAAACAAAAATTTCTGATTAAAAATTAATACTAAAAAAAGGTTTTAAAATTAAATAAAATTTCGAACTTTAAAGAATAATACATAAAAATAACATTCATATTTACTAAAAAAGTTGTCCAGTATAATTATGTTCTTAATTAATAAATACTTAGAGGTACATACGTAAAAATCAGCAATAATATTGTAACTTTATCAGCAAAACAAAACTTAAACATATATTTTCAAAATATTTTTCCTTACCACTTAAAATTGAGATCGACTCTACACAAAGGATGTCCTCGGAACACAATCCGTTTCGCTGGCCATACAACTGGCTTACAGCGTAGTAATTCAATTACACACCTGCAGTTTGCTGCACTTTCGCCAGTAATTGAAGCCGTTATCCTGGCACCCGGACACCTGACACCTGCACCCTGCACCCGCCGCAACTGGCAACAGTTGGCCGTTTCCACCGATAGGAACACTCTCACCTCGCGGATGTAGCGAACTGGGAAAAGGGACACGCGAACAGCACGCTCCGCCAACTGAGGCTGTGCGCACAAGCTGCTCTGTATTTATACGCGACTCCACGCAGAGATCTGTCCGTGTCCGCTTTCCGTGCTCCGGAGTCCGGAATCAGTGCAACCGGAGAAGGGGATGATGGCTGTCGAGTGGGAGAGCTCTAAAGGGCGATGGACGGGGGTGTTTGCGCATGTCCTTGCCGTTAAATGGCTACAAAGTTAATAATAATAAACAAGTAAATTTGTTATTGCCAAAAGCGATGCGACAACCCGATTCCTAGGTTCTACATTTCTTAGTTTATAATGTTAAATAAATCTAACTATAAGTATACTATTTCGTTTTATTAATAATTAAAATTAAATTAGTTAATAAAGAACTGCATTAATTTTTTTTGGGTATTTTATATATATTTCAAATAAATATACCCTAAATCTCAATGTTTAATGGGTACCAAAAATGGCAGGAAAAATGCAAATAACATTTGCCGGTGTTGAGCCTTTTGCCCTCGATGACTCTGCGGCTCTCCGCCCCGATGCTTCTCAAGTTCTCCTGCCCTTCCGTCCGTCTCTCCGCAGATGTTATTGTTTGCTAACCGCCGCCTCCAGGATTCGCTTGGCGGGCGGACACCTTCGGTAATTGGGTTTCATTAGGGACAGCAACGGTGGGCTACGTGGGCGGGGGCGTTTCCGTTTCCTTTGTGGGTCCTTGTTAGCGCTGCTCCAATTTCTCCCCGGCGCCTGCATTGTCAATAGATTTTAATCAGGTGTGGCAAGCTTGGTAAACAGAGGCGCCTCCCTCCACCATTTTTCTCGTCGGTTCCCCTATTTAAATCCAGTCTCCTTGCCACCACAGACTGCCTATTATTTCCATTATCCTGTTTGGTCGCTGTCTCCGCACCAATTGTTATTTATATATGCACCCACGTGGGTCCTGCATCCCTTTGGCCGGGAATCAAGTGCGCAGTTTGCCAGACATCCGGGACATCCCTGAATAGTATGCTATACTTTTTGTGAAAGACTATTTTTAAATTGATTTTTTATTTAAGCCGATTTCAAGAGATATCTAGAAGTTTAGAGGTTAGGTTGCAAATAAATTTGCATTTTTACTTTTAGATGAAACTATTCTAGATGGTTTCTTTATCCAATATAAGTCATAACAAGCCTGAGAAGTTCTCAAAACTCTATTTGATTTATCCTTTATATTTTTTACCAAATTCTATAATTTTCTTTCATGTTTGTACACTAAAAATAGTGTCAACATAGACCATTTCCCCCACTAAAAGACTTTTATATTTTGTTTTTATTTATTTATTTAAATAATTATGTATTTTCGGGGTGCAATTAATCATTAAATTAATTAGTAATATTATTGTTTATATACGGTTCATATATATATATATATATATATATACTCTCATTTCCGTTTGTTTTGTCTTGTCTTCGGTTTTCTTACATCTTTCCCCTCGCTCTCTGCCCAACTTCCCTCCGCAAACCGAGGTTCCGAAGTTCCTTTCTTATTCCAATCTTCGGGACTCTCATAGGTGTGTTTTTTGTTGTGATTTTTGTTGTGTATACATTTGTGTTTTTGTTTTTTCTTCTTTTCTGTTAAAATCGAAACAAAAATCGAAACGCTTTTCTAAACACTTGTCCTTGTTGGTTATTACATACATATATTGGATTTATATCTGATAATGGTTATATGCATGTGAAGTGTCGTCTGGGTGAGTACGAAATGGACACTGAACGAGATTCACTAATAAGCTTTAAGGGGAGCGACATATTGTACACGCTACGAATATTGCTAAAAATACCTGCATTTGGAATTGGATCTTCGATTTTACCCACTCTTCTTCATTATCTTTTTGTTTCTTCTTCGTTTTATTTACGTAATTTAACATATTATTCTCGTCGATTTGGTTTGTGCCCCAAAATGGTGTATCTAGTAGGCAAAGTAGCACTTTGGGCAGGCGCTTGTTGAATTAGTAATAATACACTTTAATTGTAGTATAGTTTTTGTATTTTTAGAACAAGGTATAAGTACAATATGTGCGGCAAAGTTTTATGTATTTCTCTATGCGTTCGGATGGGCTGTCGGTGTCTTGTGGAGTGTGACATGTGGCTTGTGACATGTGGCATGTGGCATGTGGAGTGTGTGAGATCTAATATCATCATATCGTTACACGTACGTACATTTATGTTTATATAGGCTCTACGAATCCATCTCCTCTATTTCTCGTAACATTGAAATATACATACATATTGGTAGGTAACTGCCTCTTCTGACTCGCACTGCTAAATAAACAACTCTCCCTTTGGATAACCAACGTAACGTAACGTATTGTGTGTCTAGCGCTTAATTTAATCGTTGAACTGTCCGGTTTCATCTTTCATCTTCAATTTCAATCGAGTAATACCGTAATAATGATTGCACATAAACGAAGAGACTGCAAAATAAATAGCTTTGTATATATTTTCACTAGATTTCAAGAGTTCTTTGGTTTTGGTTGCCTTTTCTTTCTATATAAGTTTGTTGCACAGTAAAGTTCCATGAATACATTTAATAGTCAATTATCTATATGTTTAATTGCTGTTATTTCTTTCTTTCTTTCTTTTTTGGATTATACATTTTCGAATACTCGCACATATCTGCGTAACTTTACGTAGGAACAAAAGCTTAGATTTCTTTGGTTTCTGCCGCCTGTTCCGAAACACTTCCGTTCTTTACTTTTCTTTTCTAGATTTTTGCTAAGGAAACTGAGTTCAAAGAGCTGCGAACATTGGAAAGCGACCTCCTGGCCCTCCTGCTGCCTCCTGGCGCTCCTTGTTGCCAGCGCAGCGCAGGGATACCAGAGCTCCGTATAGTATTAGCATTTCGGTTGGTTTGGTTTTGGTTTTGGTTTGGTTTTCGGGGTTACTCGTAATATTCAAGTTCCATATAGTTATATTTATAATTATATTTATATTTTTATGTTATATTTATATATATATACCGCTTTTTTATGCATGAAATAATGTAACCATAAACAAATTAGCAACAACTTTAATTTGTCCGGAGCGTCGTCTTCCCATTTAGATTTAGTATTAATATTATGACGTAAGTACTTAAAACCTCTCCACACCAACTCGTGCTCGTCGTTTAAGTGGAAATTATTACTGAGTTCCTTGCAATTCTCGAGATATTCTAGTTTAACTGAGATTTCCTTTTTTTGGGATTCGGGTTTTGTTGTTGTTGATTCGCCGCCGCCACTCGGGTGGGGGGTGGTGGTGGCATTCTATCATCGAGAAACGTTCGTCAATGCGGCCATGCGGATACGGGTCACTTATACGCCTCCATGGTCGCCGCCTGCTGCTGCTCCTGCTCCTGCTCCGGCGCCTGCTCCTCCATCATCCACCAGCGACGACTGGCCGGCGGGCTGCTGCTGCGGCGGCGGCGGCGGTGGCTGCATGTACTGCGGGGGATACTGGTACTGCGGCGGCTGCTCCCCGCCTATGAGGCCGAGTTTATCTGTGCGGGAATACACAAGAGCGGGGTTAGTGGGTTGCATTAACAGAGGGTTTTTTTATTTCGGTTAGCTGCCGTTAATATCGGTCGAATGACAATCACATCGATACACACGGGTATACGCCAAAAATATTACACTTTCAATGGTTAAAAGCTTCACTCATGATGGAATATTTATATATATAGTAGCAAGTGGACGTGGGATGTGGATTATGGATGGGCAGGGGCATCCAACGCATATATATATGTACATCAAGGCAGTCACAGAAAGCTCCTTTTCGCCCATTTTCCCCGCCAAATAATTTCCCCCTGGCTTCGCTTAGTTGGTGCATTAAAACTTAGGCCAATTTTCCAGAACAGAACGCATATTCCAACAACATTGAATGGAAAAATTATAGAAAACATAAGAATAAGTACTAGGCAAGCACATTGATTAACTCACATACATGCGGCTAAAATGATACAAAAACAAGGGAAACAGCGGAAACGGAAATGGAAACAGAAACGGTAACGCAAACGGAAATGGAAATAAGAAGCGCAGGTGTCAAATTACGGGCTTTTTGTTTCGTTTTTGCTTACAGTGTTGGAAAAGATCGTTTGTTTTTTGCAATGGTACAAAGAAAATGTGTTTTGTTTTTCAGATTTTTTGTCGAATTCGTTTGTTAATTTTGGTTAAATGGTTCTACGGATGCAGCTGGTGGTTAATCGTGGCTAATCGATGGATGTTGTTGCTGTTCGGTTGGTTGGTAGTTATTGATTACTGATTTCTGATTGAGAGAGCTGAGCTGAGATCGTTCTATTGTCCAGTCGCCACTTCATCCGACGGACTCTGTGGGTTGTCGGTCAATTTCTCGGCCAATGGCTTCTCAAGTGTCGGTGGTTCGGATTTTTGTGTATGGTGGTGTTGTAGCTGTACTTGTTGTTGTGGTGGTGATGGTGGTGCCGAATCTGCTGCAGATGCCTGGGCCTGAGCCAGAGCAGCCTGCTGCTGCTGCTGCTGCTGCTGCTGCAAGGCAGGTAGCTGCTGCTGCTGCTGCGGAGCAGCATTATCATCCGACATGTACGGTTCTACGAGAAATTTTTGTTTGTTTCGATGAATTTTTTAATAATTTTTGGTTGCGAAAGCGAGCAGATTTCAACGATATAAATACAAAGAAAACCATAAATATAAAACACGATAGAAATTCGAGTTGTTGGTGTGGAATAAATGATGATTCTTTTTGCTTCAAACGGGTGCACCTAGCGATATGATTAATAATAAACAAAATTGACTCTGGTCGTCGCGTCTCTTTACCTCACACATCAGACTGTGTGTGTGTGTCAGTGGTTATTCAGGGGTAAATTGTGTTGATCGAGAGATATATATATTCTTATGGTAAACAAATATTGTACAAAGCTTTCAGTGTGTCTCAGTTACTCTTCGTCTTTCTCTGTAATTGTTCAAAAATATATTGTTCAGTGTGGCAGTGTGTCGAACATAGGTGAAAAAACATTGAATAAATATAATAATAATAATAAGGAACGGCAGTACTTTATGCTTTTGCTGTGGTTCACGTTTATGGCTAGCTCTTTGATCTAATTGGGCGATGGCCGTTGCGTGTTGCGTTGAGTTCAGAGTTTAGAGTTCATAGTTGAGAGTTAAGAGTTGAGAGTTTTCGAGTATCGAGAGAGGGGGGTCTACGTTTACTGGGGAAGCTGTACTTTTATATATATTTTACAGGGGACTCGGCACAATAATTGTGTGTCTGTGGCGGCTGCCAATCATCAGAACGAAACAAACGAAAAACGGATACGAAACACTGAACAAACCACAAACTTTACGATTACGGCTTACGGGAGATTTACTTTAGCTAAGTATGTCTGCTCGGACTTAAGGTCCTACGGCTACGAAAGCTAACAAGGTACAAGGTACAAAACGAAGGTATATCGCCGCTGTGCTGGGGGGCAGAGGGGCGGTATCCTCGGATTACGGGTGCTAAGGCAACGGAACGATAACAAGACACGTTAACGACACACGATCAAATCATTACCGAACCTGTGCGTATGCTCGTTATGGAACCAGATGATGTTGGGCTTGGATATTCAAACAATACAAATATATACCGCAAAATATATATATATATATATGTATGGTTATTGTTCTATTGTGGCTGTTGAGGCGCATGATATGGTTATGGCTTTTTTTTATAATTTCGCAAGGCATCTAGATCGAATCGGCGAACGATCAGTTGGACTGTGAGTTCGGCGGAGCTCTACGAGTCTGAATTTTGGTTTCGATTGGTTCTTATTGGGTTGATTGATTGACTTTTGATTTGGTTTCGATTTGCATTGCATTGCGGCTAAGTTACTATGTTCTTATGGATTAGATAAGTTGCTTAGCAATCTACATAAAGTTACCTAGAGAAAAAAAGGGTGGCAAAGTGGAATTAAAAACGCAATTTAGATTCGGAGTGTGTGTAGAGAAACGAAATAGAAATTAGCGCTAAACCAAGGCGAACTAAAAAAGATAAACAACACAATTCGGTTGAGGTTTCTTAGAGTTTCTTGGAGTTTCTTTGGTTTCGGTTCTGTGTCCGAGTCGCTGTGGGGGTGGTCATGTACATATGTTGTGTTGCGTGTGTCCAGGTAATGAGTGTATGAGCAGCCTGCTAGGATCGATCAACTTACTTGCAATAATGCCCACGACAACCAGGCCAATCACGCCCATGATGATCATCATCTGCGGGAGGGAGTCGATATATATTCAAGGTATTTGGGTTAGCTAGACCTAGAACTCACCTTCAAGTTCTGCAGCCAGAATTTCCTCTTGAGCTTGCCCGCCTGCTGCTCAAACTGCGAGGCGCCCTGCTGCAAGGCATCGGCGCGATCGTCCAGCTCCGACAGCTTGCTGTCGCGCTCCAGCACCTTCTCCACATTCGTGCGCATGATGTCCACGACCTGGGATCAAAAAATAAGGGTATATCAGAAGACTTCTCCAATATATGCTGATAGATAAGGCAGGGAAGGTCCTTCTCCTTACTGATTGACCTTTGTTCTCCCTTTTAACTAACCTCATCGACCTGCGCCTGCGTCTGCTGCAGACGCTTCTGTGCCGCAATCTGCTGCGGATTGTGTGGCCCGCCCACAATCTCGCCATCGCCGCCCTCTCCGGCCGGGGCTCCGGCATTTGGTGGTGCATCGCCAGCTGGTGCAGCGTCCGCCCTGCGTCCACGTAAGGAGCATGGTGATGAGGAGGATAAGCAGAGAAGGTCGTCGTCATTAGTCATCGAGATGTGCATGGAAATAGCTCGGAGCCAAGACTAATCAACTCCCAACGGGGGGTTCGCTCAAATTAAATACAGTACTTGGATTACACTGGGATTACAGTGGGTGTGTGAGTTGGGTTCGGGTTTCGACTAGACGCTAGCTTTAATTGGTTACATCTCTCGCCGATACATTACGTGTGGGCTATATAGACAGTGCTGGAATATATACGGGTACTTCTAGCCGGCAAATGGCTACGGCTACCGCTACCCATTTGGTTTATTAAAGAGCTTCTCACTTACGGTTCCTTGTTCTTGTCTTTTTTGCCCATCTCAGAAGAACCCCTCAAAAAACTGAGACCTCTGCCCGGCTGATAAATATTCAATATTAAATAATAAAAGCCGATTAATTTTTCTGGCTAATAAAAAATCATAGTATATTCCGTAACTTTCCATTAAAAATTATATATTTAAAAGATAAAGGTGGATTGTCTGTGTGGAAATATCTAAATTCAATCCATAATTCTCTTTGTTTGCTGACAAAAAAGAAAAACAAATCGATATGCTTGACAACCGGCAACTGTGGAATTTCCAGTGGTTCCAACTATTTTTAATTTCGGCCAAAAGGGAAACCTCTCTCGGCTGCAATTAAGGTACTTTGCATGTTGTCCTGACTCATTTGCTGCGAAACGTATTCTTTTATTGATTTTGCGGTGTGAGAGACTGGGCCATGTGATGCCGCGACAACGTCATCGTCCAAGTCCAAGTGATTCATTCCCTCAAAACCGAGCCGTGCAAAGTGCAGCTGCAGCTGTTCTCTGTTAATTTCGTTTTCTTTCTTTTTTTTACGATTCCCACTCGGAATGAAAATAAAATGGCAACTGGCGGCAAGAGGCAATTGGAAATTGCCGAAACCCATGCTGCGTATACTTAATGCGTGGCCATCAAACGCGAAATACAGGGGGGGAAATCAATAACGATGTCCTTTCACTTACATTGCTCTGTCGGTTGTTGGTTGTTAGCTTGGAGTGCTAGGGCTCTGGCGATGATTAGGATGATGTGTGCAGGACTGGGGCCAGCAACGTCTTTCACTGCCGCAGGACGAGGATGGCTGGTGGTCACTAGTGGGTGCAGCTGAACCGTGCTTCGTTGTTTTTGTTGTCTCTCAGTTGCGTTCTCTCCGTTCAGCTCTCTCTCTCTCTCTCTCGCTAGCTCTTCCGCCAGAGCTTTTTGCGCCCCCGAATCGTCAATGAAAATTCACTTGAAGCACTCCACGGGGGGATTGCCTGGACCTCGATGGGTATGTGTGTATGCGCGCGTATGTGTGTGTGCGGGTAACACTTGCCACGACAGCCCTTCCGAGGAATTTTCTGGCTCAGCGCTACTGAAACTGCTGGATAGAGTGCGAAAATAGTTGCAACTATTTTTAGTACAACGGGGTTAATTGCTGCCTGCTTGTCTATTTTCATTCTAATCCTAATTCAAAAGGGGCGGAACACCGCGAGCCGCCCACCAAAAATGGCTTTTGCCCTTTCGGTGTCACAACCGAAAAGAGAAAGAGTCCTTGCAAATGCTTATCCTTCGCGTGCTGATTTTCTATTTTCAAAATAGTCTCAAGTGCCCCAAAGACTTGGCTCTCATGGACAGTGTGGAAAAAATCAATGAAATTCTGCACGACACACAGGATTCGGTTGCATTTGGCGTGACATTTTGGTTTGATTTTTATTAGCAAAGTTTTTGTTCAACGGTTACGAACATTAAGAAATCGGCATAAAGCCCACCTTAACTTGGCTTTAGCGGTTACGGTTTACAGAAAATGTTGCTTAAATAATAATCTTAGAATTATTTTCACGAGCACAGGGAAAATTTTCACTTACGACGTTTTTAGCCAACTGCGAAAACTTGCAGCTTTCCTAACTGTTATGTGTATTTGGGGAAAAAGCTCGGACAACGGCGAGCAAACGAATTGGTTTCCAGCGAGAAGCTTTTTCATCGCGAGACAGCAAAGTAGCGAATGGAAAGCGGCAAGCCGGGACTAAACAGGCTTTCAAAAAATTATTTTTCGATTCAGGATTAAGAACTTTATTATTTACATAAAATAATATATATGGAGAAAAGTTTAAGACTTATATAGCAAACTAATGTAAGATTTATTTATTTATCTATAAAAACTTTAAACTTAAAACTGCTGCACAACAAAGTACCTAGGTACCAAGTAAGCAGCATTAACATAATTGCACTATAGGGGCTTTCGGAACTTTGTCTGAATCCAAACACGATACATTTTCAAGCCGCGACCGCGATTAACCTGCAGCCGCCTGTCTACGATAAGCTGCTCTTCCTTCAGCCCCGCCTGGGTGAGCATGCTCCGCAGCTCGTCCTCAGTAAAAAAGTAGACCATGGTGCCATCGCCGCGCACGTAGAAGTTGTCATCCAAGCACTTGCCGCTCTTGAAACGCAGCTGGGCCAGGTCGTATCGGCCGTAGTCGCGGAATAGCAAAAGACCACCGGGTCGCAGATATCGATAGCAGTTGTCCAGCACTCGCTGCATCTTCTTTGGCTCAATGGCTGATAGTACGAAGATCATCACAATGATGTCCTGCGAGTTCTCCTCGAAGGGCACCTGCCACTGATCCAGTGTGGCGTCCATGACGAATACCTCGCAGCGCTCCTTATCGAACTGCGGCTGACTCCGAAGGATTTCAACGGCCCGGGCGGAGAAGTCGCAGCCGAAAACTTTCAGTTTCGGTTCCGAGCTGTGCTGCAGCAAGGGCAGGATGGTGTTTCCGACGCCGCAGCCCAGCTCAAATATGCTGCGGGGTGGCGCCGTCTCGGTTGTCGTTTCCGCCTCTAACGGAGCCAGTTCGGGAAACTCTGTGAAGAGCCAGTGGCGGTCCTTAAAGAATCGGTTGTCGTGAATGCCGTAGAAGCAGTCCCAGAACTTGGGCGCGTCCGACTGGAAGCGATCCTTTTGCTCGTCGTCCATTTTGTTGGCCGAGTTCTTGGCCACCGCAGCCTGGGCGGCTAGTTCCTGCTCCTTGTCCCACTCAACGTGGTCCCTGTAGGTCGAGAATTAGAGGAATTTCCGTGAGTACAGTATTAACCATTACCAGGCGTTAAACTCGAACACCTCGCGCTCATTGGTGAGCAGACGGTCGCCCGCCCCTGCCGGCTTCCGGCGATGGCGAGTGTGCTCCCAAGTCTTGCTTGCCAATCCGCGCCAAATATGCTTTCCATATTTACCAAGCATTGTGCTTGAAGACGTCAGCATCGTCGGTGAGCAGGCGGGTTCCAAACTGGGGACGCTTTTTGTTCTCCGCCGCGGGTGCGTCAGTCATCGCAGGATGTTTAACCAGTTCCTTCTGTCTACTTGTTGCTTAAAAGTATAAACTTAAATTTGTAAACACGCTGTTGGGCTGCGGCCCGATCTCAAGGAGAGACCGTATTTTCGGTTTTCCGCTGGCTGGGCACACTGAATACTTAGCGGGGAATATCGATTGGACGTCTTTTATGTTATAATCTCGTATATTATAATTCTTCTTCAGCTTCTGCTACTCTCTGCCTGCCGAGTAGCGAATCGTGGTATATAGGTAAATTAGTATACTTGAAATAATCTTTATCTAAGCACTTTTGTTGATCATAAATTCTGCGTCGCATAATCACAATAGTTGAATATCGATGTATCGCCTTTTTTGAAACATCGATAGTACCGATAGTAACATCGATGACTTTGCAGCTCTAATTGTGTATATCAAAACCGCAAACCAACCTTTTTGTTGTATTGTGCGTTGTTTTCTTCGATATTATTAATCATACAATTATTAATTGTGTATAAGCGTCCAGCGATTGGAAGTCAAGCAGCAGCAGCAGCGATCTGAAATCCTAGCAGACAAAATGATGAACGAAGCTGCTCTGGCCAACATGATACCCTACGACACGATTGGGCTGTACGAGCAGCCCAAGCCGCGCTTCATCTTCAAAATGCCCCGTGTGGTGCCCGACCAGAAGTCCAAGTTCGAGAGCGACGAGCTGTTCCGCCGACTTAGCCGGGAGAGCGAGATCCGGTACACGGGCTACCGAGAGCGCAGCATCGAGGAGCGGCAGGTGCGCTTCATGAACGGCTGCCGCGAGGGCCACACGGAGACCAGTTTTGTGGCCTCGGGAACCAATCTGCAGCTGGTGTTCAATGCCAATCAGAACCCGTACCTGCACGACAAGGAGTGCGACTTCGACAAGGAGCACGGAAAGGTGCACATCAAGTCCTATTTCATCATGAACGGCGTGTGCGTCCGCTTCCGCGGCTGGCTGGACTTGGAACGCCTTGACGGCGTCGGCTGTTTGGAGTACGATGAACGGCGGGCAATGCACGAGGATGCGATCCTGCGGGACCAGATCGATCGGTATAACCAGCGATTGCGCGAGTTCGAGGACACCAAGCGCGCCTACCGCGACAATAGGCAGGACGAAATGGAAGCGGTGCGGCGAGGTGTGGCCTCCGGGGGCATTGGTGTCGGCGCCAGCATGTGGCGACGTTAGTTGGACCTGTGGACGGCACCGCCGCCGTCGCACCAGCTTCAACAGCAGCCGCCGCTGCCGCCACCGTCGCTGCACCAGCAGCAACAGCAGCAGCAAGAGACTCAATTCGCAAATACTCATTACTTCATGGACAACTGAGAATGCTCCGAACCCGCTTACGGGTATCCCCCCATTGTGCGAGATTAGAAAACGCTCGAATAAATATGCTCCTAGATTTAGTTTTAGATCTAATTAATGCTTACTTTACGTATGCTTTTACGGTATTATACTTACAAACTTAGCGTGGAATTAGTGTCGTATCTTTAACTAAAAAATACATCATTACTAATCGAGATCTTGTTGTTTGTTGGGGGTTTTCCGTTGTGGTGACGTAGCGCCTCGACTGACTTCTCTGGAAATACCCCGGGACATTCACATAGGCCAACGAAAACACAGCCTTTTTTTGATTATAATATACAGATACTGAACTTTATATTTCATACATAAGCAATGATCGTGTAAAACTAAACTAAGCAGGGTCTCTCGCTCGGCGTGTAAAGAGCGTAGTTAGGCGGATATCTCTAGCGGAATTGCAGGCTGGATATGCGCAGCCCGATGCTCTCCTTGCCAATTTGGCTCACCTCGCACACTGTGCAGAGGTTGCCCTTAAATTGCGGGTCGAAGGAGGAGCCGCAGAAGGGACAGGTCACCTCCGGCTTGCCCCTATAGAGCGGCTTCCAGCTGATACCGCAGATTGTGAACGGATTGAACTCCTCGTACTGCAGCTGGTGCTCGTCCACGGGATTAACCTCGCAGGCCTGTAGGATCTTGCGCACCTGCTGTGCCACATCCGGCCGCGGTGCCAGCTCCAGGAGTCGGCGGGCAAAGGAGGCGGCTGTCTTGTAGTTCTTTAGCTTAAAGAACATATTGAGGGCGGTGCGCAGGGTGAGGATCTGATGGACGGGCTGCAGTTTGCAGTGCGTGAAGTAGGCTGCCATTTCGCACAGCCGCTTCTGCTCCTCCAGCGTCGACTTTGGCATGCCCTTGCGCACCGTCTCCATCTTCAAGCCAACAATGTACTCGGCACAGATCCTTAGCAGCTGCTGGGCCTCCACAGTGTCCACCTTGGTGTCGACCACGAGCAGCGGAATGCTGATCAGAATGGAGTGGAATTTCTCTACGGCCTCGGAGAATTTGCCAGAGGTGGTGAGCTGGTAGCCAGCCTGCAGGCGCGCCACCAGATCGTTCAGCTTAATGCCCAGGGCCGGCCGATGGAGCTTGGCATTGGCCTCCGAGTAGTTTCGCAGAGGATAGCCACTGAGGGACTGCAGATTCGGGTTGGCCGTGAAGCTGGTCCGTGAGCAGGCGTAGTTCTGCAGGAAGAGCGGCTTGAAAGGCTTGAAGTTCACCACGCCCAACTGGTCGCTTAGCAGCCGGAAAGCGCTTTCAAAGGATCCAGCCTTGACGTGGTCCAGTACCAGGGGCGAGTTGTTGGCCCATTGCTGTGCTGGCGACAGGCCCTTGTTCGGGGCCGCATAATAGTTGCTGTCCAAGGCGGAAGCTTTTATCTTGGAAGCCAGCTCCTCGGGCACCACCAGATCGTCGTCGCCCACGTCCCAACCGGCACCATCCTCGCCGCCAGCTCCGCCCTCGCCGTCGTTACTGAGAGCATCGTGCATCTCACCATCCTCGCCGTCCTCGTCGAGTCCCAGATCTGCATCAGCTCCCCAGCCGTCGCCGCCGGCATTGTGCTCGTCCAACAAAGCAGCATCGGCGTTAATGTTCAGCGCTTGGCGAGCGGTGGCACTGGTTCCGGCTCTGGTGACCATAGCGCCCTCAAAGAAGCCCTTGGACACAGAAAGCAGCGGCCAGTTGGTCTCCAGCTGCTGAATGGGCACCGGCGGCTGCAGTAGCTGGGCATTGGGATTCACTTCGGGCAAAGTGTTGCCCTGCGAGGTGATCGACTCGCCAAGGGATTCGGTTAGCTCTTGGAAGCCATGCGTTGCTGCTGTGAGATAGGCCAGCGAGTGCTGTCCACAATTCTTGAGGATGTTGACCCGTTCCTTAACGTCGCCCAGTAGCAAGGCGCCCTGGTACTGTGCAGACACATCCTTGCGAATCTCGGCAATCTTGTTCATCTTCTTCAGCTTTTCCAGGTTGCCGGTAATAAGGTAGAGGAAGCTCAGCTTGTCGAAGTTCTTGGTGCGCTGGTAGCACATCTCCACCACTTGATGGTTGCCCTGAAGCAGGGCACTCTGGCCCAGGCGGTCCCAGCAATCCTTATCGTCCAGTGCCTTGGCTGCCTCCAGAGCGATCTCGATGTTGCCGCACTCTAGGGCCAGTCCAAAGCGGGTCTTCTCATCCTTGACAAAGTGCAGGGCCACCTCCGGATAGCCCTTCTGCTGCAGGTAGGCAATGATGCTCTGGCCCACCAAACGGGCGTTTCTCACCATGTGCAGCACTTCGTCGTACTTGCGCTGAATCAGCGCCAGCTTGAACTTGTACTCCGTGGGATCGATGTGGAGTACGCGAGTGCGGCACTCGCGATCCAAGCAGAACACCTGGTTGCCCTTGACGCGCGTCAGGTAAATGGGCAGATCCAGGGTCCGGATGATGCCGTGGTCGCCGTTAGTGATGGCATACTTGATGTGGTTGCTCGTCGTGTAGATAAATACGCCAGACTCGTCCCAGGCGCCGGACTTGACGCGACAGTTCTCCTGCACCGTGCACAGATACTGGAGCCTTCGGTCGCAAATGGTCACCGAATGCTTGCAGAGCAGCGCCACCAGGGACATGTCCGAGGACCACACCACGTAGCGGCATTTGGCCAGTTTGATGCTGCCCACGGAGACAAGCCGCTGCACCTCGTACAAGGTGACAAATTCGGGATCGCGGATGAGCAGCATGCCGGTGCCGGCGTAGAAGATCTCCTCACAAAACGTGGGCAGCTTCTTGGTCACTTCGTTCTTGAAATTCTTGATCACCAGCTGCTGGTTGCGGTCCAGCACTGCGAAACGGTTGCGTGCCACCCAAATGGCCGTAATGCCGGAACTGCGCTTGCTGTCCGACTCGCTCTGGCTCTCCGTGTCCTTGGGTATCTGGCACAAGTCGTACGTGCTGTTCTCCAGATTGTTCGTTCGCGTGCAGATGAGCACCGCGTTCAAAGCCGGATTATACGACATGCTGTATACCGGCGATTTGCCTGGACGTAGCTGCATTACCACCGTGTCCTTGGTGGTGGTAAAGTCCAGCTTGCGCAAAAAGCGTTCCTTTACATAGTAGAGCATGTTGCCGTGCACGGCGTAGGCAGGACGTTCGCGCTCCAACTTGAAGACCACCATTCCTGGAAAGTAAAAGATTGAAATCAAGTACAAGATTTCTCGGTATGCGACAGAATCTCACCTCCATCGTGTCCGGCAGCAAACAAGTTCAGTGTGGGATGCGCAGTGAGGATCCAGAAGCGCTCATTGTCTCGCCGGAATGTGAACAAGCACTGGCGTTTGGTCATGTCCCACACGCGAATGCTGCGATCCTCGCCGTTCGACAGGATTAGATCCTGGCGCGGATGGAATAGCACGCTGGACACGTTGTTGTAGTGACCGCGACAGGTGTCCACTTCCCAGGCCTTGTACTCGTTCATGCGCCATAGCTTCACCAGCCTATCGTCAGCTCCGGACACAATCAGCGGCAATGTCGGATGGAAGCTGGCCCAGTTGACGCCGCGGTCGTGGCCCTCGAGCACATGCTTCACCACAGCGTCCGCTTGTCCAAACAGATCCGTGGCTCCGGGATGGCCCTTCAAGTGATCGTCGAGCCCACCAGGGCCTGGGGCCACGTTCTTCTTGCGCAGCCCAGAGATATCCCATACGCGCACCGTCTGATCGAGCGAAGCGGAAACGATCTGATCCTCCGTGGGATGGAACTGTGCGCACATCACATAGTGGTTGTGGCCAGTCAGCACACAGATGCAGTTGCGCGACTGCCAGTTCCATATGCGGATCGTTTGATCGTCGGAGGCGCTCAATATCCACGGATATTCGTGGTGGAATGCCACCGTGCGGACATAGTCCAAGTGGGCCAGCAGGGTGAAGATGCAGCGACGTTGCTTGTAGTTCCACACCTTGATCTTGTAGTCGTCGCCGCCAGAGACGAACAGCGGCATCTGCTGATGGAAGGCCACGCCACGTACCGGCCCATCGTGCTCGTCGAACTTCTCGAGGAGCGTGTGCATCCGGTAGTCCCACAGCTGGATAACGCCGCTGTGCAGACTGACCAAAATCCAGGGCCGCTTCGGATGGAACGACAGGCCCTTAACCCGCGCCGACTTCGACTCGAAGTTGGTCAGCATGTTGGCGTTTTTATTTTTTCACAATTTCCTGCCTGCGTTCAGTTGCTTGTGGGTGTCGGCTTTTCTTTCAGGTGCCCTCTTCTGGTTGTTTGGGCACGCGCCTGTATCAAAACATGCGAGAGAGAATGAAAGGGTTATTGCCTAGTTAATGGCTGCTAAAGAGAACACGTAGCCGTAGCTTATTACTAATTTTTAGAAGAAACACCAACCAAATTGTGAAAATTGTGACACGTCAATTATCTTCTTCTTCTCGCTGAACACGCAGGCAGAGTTGCCATCCGCTGGTACAGGTCCATTAACAGCTGTTTCACAGTGGCGTCCATTAAACAGTATTCATGCCCAATTCTTTAAAGTTATAATTATATATTCACGATTTTAAATTTTAAGATTTAGTTTAGAATATTAATTTAAATTATAATTTTATAGTATTTTATTTTTAATGGTTCAAGCCATATAATTCCAGAAACCGCAGTTATTTCCAAGCACTCTGTTGGTAGTCACTGTGCTCCCAGTTGTTTTCCAGCACTGGCGCAAGTTGATTCCTCGCGTTTGTTTATTGTTTTGATCTACGATGGGTAATTGCTAAATAATAAGCAGACGACATGACTCTGGCACACAGGGCGCTCTTCACATGGTTCATAGTTTTGGTCTTCTTCATTCTTCTGTGCCTGCGCCTGGAGCCGCGCACCAATTGGAATTGGTTCGTCACCTTTACCCCGCTCTGGATCTTCGACGTTATAATCATCATCTATGTGATCATCAAATTTATTCGGAAATGGCGCAACCTGAATCGCCTCACGGACCTCCTCTTCCTCTACAAATGGAACATTGCCGGCGTGGTGTTGACTATCGCCTCCCAGGTGATGATTTGCCTGCGACTGGAGTATCCCCATCAAATTCCCATATATGTCACCATTGCCCCGCTGATCCTGCTACTCAGCACCGCCATATTCTATGTGGGCAGTCACCTAGGCAGGCGCGAGGGCTGGTTGCAGTGAAGGCGAAATAATAAGTCCCGCTTAGTATTACGATTAGGCGTATATTGTAGGATTAAGAGGCGTACATAAAAAGGAAACTGAAAATCAGAAGCCATATTTGCTCTGGGTGGCTCGTCGTGACTGCCTGTTGGCCGACCACATGGCCTGCAGCTCGGCCTCGTTGGCCTTGGCCTTGTGTGCCAGGTAAGTGATCTGGTGCTTGCGCCGCGTGCCTGCTACGGGCTCCTCGTCCGTTAACACTCCGGTGGGCTGGAAGGTCGTAGACGAGGCCAGGGCAGATCGCATCCATTCTTCGCGGTCGGGTAGGACCTGTGATCCGGAGATGTCGATTACCTGCATTTCCTTGGCCTCCTTTCGCCGCCGCTTGGCGTTTTTGCCCACCAGTGCGTCCATGGCCTCTGCGTTTAGCTGCTGTTCGTGGTAGCGTTTCTGTGCCTGCTGCACCTGCTCCTCCTCTAGGCGAGCAGCCTCGGCCTCAGCCGCTTCCCTTTCTGCGATCTCCTCTAGGTATTTGCTGCTGGCCTCCACCATTTTGGCTGCGCGTTTGGCTACTAAGGCGCTGATCTCGTTGCTGCTTACCTCGGGCAGCTTGTGTTCAGCGTTGAGGGAGAAGAAGTCACCAGAAGTCCCTTCATCGTCGTCGTCCTCACTGTCGCTGGCATTCACCAGCTTAGCCGTAGGTTTAGATTTGGTGGCCTTAGAGCTATCCCTTCCCTCGGTACCCTTCTTGTGGCCAGAAGTCTTGGCGCCATCCACTCCCTCTGTGTTATGCGCTGCACGCCGCTGCTTTACTGTATCGGGCACAAAAGCTGGAGCGGACCGGGGCTGTGCTGGATTACTCGCTTCTGATTTGGGAGCAGGAGTGGAGCTGATTGTCGGGTTGCCTGCAGCTGGTTCCGATGAGGATGTCTTGGCGAAATTCCGCTCTGACTTGGCTTGGGGCAGCATACTCAGCAATCCGGATCCCTTAGGCGCAACGGGTTTGCCCACCTTGTTCTTGGCCTTGTCCGCTTTCTCCTGGTCAACATCGGAAAAGTCTCTCAGTGATGGTATGCTGATCTTGACGCGTGCCTTAACCGGCGGCGGTGGGGGTTTCTCTATCTGAACAGGCAACGCTTTTTTGTGCAGGAACTCATCATCTTTTTCCTCTATAATTGCCTTCCCGGAGACCGCTGCTGTGCGTGGCATTGGCAGTTTGGCAAAGGCGGGGGCCATTAGCTCGTCCACATCTTCGTCTCTTGGTTCCTCCTCAGCGCGTGCTGTTGCCTTTGGCTTGGGCAACGCTAGGGTAAGCCTACCAGCTGGTTTTAACTCCTGCAAGGATACTTCTTGTGGCACAAAATCGTCATCCTCATCGCTGATGTGACCACTGGTTGTGATACTTGTTGTGGCACCTGTGCTCGGCTTGGCCTGCGGCTTAATCACCTCCACCTGTGACTTTGTGTTCTCTTCTTCCTCCTCGTTCTCGGAATCTTCGTCAGAACTGGCTGCATAAGCGACGAGCGACATATTTTATATTAAATATTAAAAAATGTAAATAAAACAATTCGCTGCAGCTGTTCAATGTGTTTAGAGTTGCCACCATTTTGAACGAGTTTCATTGTTGCCATCACGTTTCCTAGCTTGCACCGCTAGTCAACACTGTCAAAAACGTTATTTTTAAATATAAACTAGGACCCAATTACTGTCTACCTGGAAACCTAAAAATTATAATGCAACCTTTCTTCGGCGTTCCGGGATTATTAAACATTAATAATAAAGCGATTACCTGTCTTCAGATGGCTTAAATTGAAAGGCAAATAACGCCATATGTCACACTAGGGATCATAAAACCGTGCCGTTATATTTTAGGTAAATCCGTCTGCAAGCCTGAGACTACCTGTAACCTATTTCTTATTCGATATAAATAAGAGGACATTCGGGACCAGAGATCAGTTAACACCATTCCTTCAAACAACTCAGTTCAAGCTCAAGTAATAGCAATGCATCATCACCAGAATCTCGGAGAAGCGGCCGCAGCACTGTCGGGCATGATTCCCCCTCCATACGAAGCCATGGCCATGTACGAGCAGCCCAAGCCGCGATTTATCTTTAAGATGCCCCGCGTCGTGCCCGATCAGAGGTCCAAGTTCGAGAGCGACGAGCTCTTTCGCCGTCTCAGCCGGGAGAGCGAAGTCCGGTACACAGGCTACCGGGAACGGGCCGCCGAGGAGCGTCGGATAAGGTTCGTCAACGACTGCCGCAAAGGCTACGCGGAGATGTCCTTCGTGGCATCCGGCACCAACCTGCAGCTATACTTCAATGCCAACCACAATCCGTACGTCCAGGAGCAGGAGTGCGATTTCGAGCGGGAGCGGGGCAAGGTATATTTACGCTCCAACTTCATCATGAACGGCGTGTGCGTCCGTTTCCGTGGCTGGGTGGATCTGGATCGACTGGACGGAGTGGGCACTCTGGAGTTCGACGAGCCACGGGCCCAGCAGGAGGATGCTCAGCTGCAGGAGCAGATCCAAAGCTACAATATGAGAATGGCTGAGTCCAAAAGGATTTACCACACCCCGCAAACGCCGCCGGAGGATCATCCCCATCGCAGGGGAGGACCTGGGATGCCAGGAGGTCCCATGGGGTGGTAATGCGATGTAAAAAGTTTTATTTACATAATTATAAACGTTTGACGACTGATTTTTAAAATCATTTAGATTTAAGTCAGGAAAAGTGTATATTATATATATATTTTTCTAAATATATTTCGGAAATCAATATTGTTTTGCCTTTACTTAAATTGGATGGGTTTTTTTTTAATATCATTAAAGCTTTAAAAATCAAAATGTAATTCTAAAAAAAATTATATTTTCCCCTTGGAAAAACCTATATTTTTTCTTTGCTGAAATATAAAAAAATACCGATTATTAATACTTGGTATTTATTATATTGGGAGTTGGCCACAAACATCTGATCTTTCAATGTGGCTTACACTGATGAAGCATTCTAATGAGCCTCATTTGGGGCAAATATTGTCCAGCCATTTGGCGAGGAACCACTCGTGTTCACTTAATGATTGTTTATCTGGGACTCCTTAAGGGTGGCTCACCCGGGGTCTATGGCCTTAATTGCGCCAGTTTCGGTTTCGGAACAACCACCAACCCAACACCACCCGAGGAACAGTCCGGCCTCGGTCTCGGTCCAGCTGCCAGTTGTGCTCTACGGGGTGGGAATCCTCTCCGCGAACACAGACACACATTTCAGAGAGTGTAGAGCAGGCAGCACCGGGCCTGTGAGAGCATATATTGATTTTCCGCCGTGGGGATGCTGCTGCTGCCGAAATAAACTTTGCAACTGGTCCGAAAATTAGTCTCTTTCCGAACGCGAAACTGAAAGCGGAAAAGCGAAAAAGCGGTAGACTGAACATGAAGTGAACGATAAATATAAAGGGAACGAACGGACGCCGCCGAATAAGAATTCATAAAATTATACATACCGCCAGCGGGGCACGATTTGCCAAACATTCGGATTGTGTGCTTGAATTTGTTGCTTTGGTCGCCGTCGCCACCGCGTACTTTTCCGCACGGAAAGCTGGCGAGATTGGTCTAAAATTAGCGACCGGTGTGTTATTGTAGGGTGTCCGTATAGGTTGTATAGAAGGCGGAGTAGGAGGTCCGGTCCCGAGAGTGTTTACCCCATAAATTCGAATCCGCTAAGATGCCCGCACCCGCATCCAATACGATTGTGCTGAAGAGCCTCTCTGTGCTCTTAGGCCTATTCTTTATCTTTGTGGGCACTTTGAAGCTGACGCCGCACATTAGCAAGGACCTCTACAAGGATCTGGTGAGTGCGTCGAAAAATCGATACAACCGGAGAGTTTCGTTCGGCCTGGTGGGCGGGTGCACAGCCCATCGATTTTTCCCAGTTACTATCAGAGTTTGGCCTTTGGGCAATGCAATCTCCACTTTCAAATGGAAAATCTCTTATGTAAATAGCCCTACTACACTGCACCTCATGTAGCAGAAAAGCCTCTCGTTAATATGACTGACTAATTGGGCATTGAACTCGACCCCATCAATGCCAATCGCTGACATTCGGACGTCGAGGAGAGCCTCCGCTATGATCTTCAGAGATATTTCAAGAAAATTTTATATTTTAATAGGCGAAACGGTTGCCTACTCGCGGCTTTTGTCAAAGAAACACACATAAATCCAATTAGAAAGATTTCTAAAAAAGATTTGAGAAATATTTGGAATTATATTCCTCAAAATATTATTAAACGGAGATTGTAAGAATGAAAAGGTAGTAGTAAATTCCCATTAAGTGTATTTGGTTTTTTGTCTTCATTAAAAAACCCCAGGAAGTGAAAACAATCAATTAATAATCACCTTTATTTGGAAATTGTTTTCGAAAGCCGATAAACAAACTAGAATAAGCAAAAGATTTATAGAACAGCTGTTAGTTCAGAATTTCTTGTTTACGTTTTGTAAAAGCAACGCCCAAAAGTTTTCGATTTCATTACCAAATAAATATTTTGAACAGGTATGTTCAAATACTATACCTAACACAAAGGCCACCGTGACGTATCCTAGGCTATTATTTATAAACAAAAGGGTGAATCGGCTTTTATTTATAAACAATAGGGTGAGTTGTTCTGCTGGAAAAGTATTAGGAAAACGATAAGGAAAATAAGCATAAGTATATTTTAAAATAATGTTACTTGATGTGTTTAGATTATTAAAAATAATATGAATAATATTTTTGTAAATATTTCTTCATTCGATTTTTTACTCAAGAATTCCTCATCTTCTATATGTATATTTTGGACTCTGATTCCGTCGATTTTTTCTAATATGCAATGCATTCGATACGCGCCATTTTACTCCCATTTATCATGTTTTTTTTTTCAATCTCTCTTTTGCCTCTCGAGGTATGGCATTTTAATTTCGAAATATTTGTTTTGTTTGCGGCTCCCCCAGTCTCAGCCCCAACGGTGTAATTACCGCCAAACACTTGGGGCCACCGGTGCCAACAGAAAGCACAGAAAAACACACATACGACGAATTCTTACAAAAAGAAATGCTAGTGTTCATTTAAAAATAAATGGGCTGCACTGCACTGCCTTCCTCTGGTCGGGGCAAATGGCTCTCCTGGGTGAAGGGGGTGTCGTTTCTGGGCATGATTAATTATAACATATTTGATTTGCTCTCAATCCACGATTGCAGCGCACAGAGTACGTGAAGTATGCCAAAGTATTCCCGCTGACCGCCCTCTTCGGAGTGAAGATCCCCTCGAAATGGTATCGCCGCACCGTTGGCATCCTGGAGATCGTCTGCGGCCTGGCCATGGCATTGATTCCCTACCGTAAGTGGATTTTAATACAGCCTTACAAGGTATTTAATTAACTTGAAGTATTAATATTTACCCATAGACAAGGTGAAGAATGCGGCAAATGTGACGCTGCTGGTGCTGATGCTGCTGGGCATCTACCAGCACTGGATGGTCAGTGATCCCTTCGAGCGCTCCGGACCGGCGCTTGTGTTTACCTTCATGTTGGGCGGACGGTTGGTGGTCTGGTATCAGACAGCCCGCCTCCAGGACGAGGCTGCAGCGGCCACACAGCCGCCGGCGAATGGCGTCAAACAGGATTAGACTGCAGCTGTTTTGCTTCCTGCAACATCACACCATACTCATAGTCATTCACTGATCCAGCTTTGTTTTAGCACCTTAAGTTGGGTTCGGAAGCGAACTGCGGGTCACTAATCATCACGAACAAACACACCAAATCACCTACATTCATTCTAGCAAATCGAAATTCATGTTTTCACTTTGGTGCCAAAATAATTATCGTATAATGAAACCTATAATATAACGTACATATGTAACGGCTAGAAATATTAGCTAAACAGTAGAGAGCCGCGGCATAAAGACACGACCAGAGATCAAACTAAACCAAGCAAAACGTGTAATCAAATCCTCTTCGTAACGGGCAACCATCTAAATTACGACTTTTAGAAACAATTTTAATAAATTTGAACAACTCATACATATAAATTTAAAGTTAATTATCCAACGTCAGTTCGATTTAATTGCGTGTAAGAAGCGGGAGATTATGGGGCATACACTGGTGCTCTCTAAGCTATAACCGTGCTCGGGTTAGTTCCTATATTCTATATGTATGTGTGCTCGCTCCTATTCGGAGCCAGTGCTAAGCAGCTTGAGCGCCTTCTGCAGGTTCTCTATAGCGGTCTTAACATCGTCGTAGTTGAGGGCACTGCCGGCATACTTGCAATACTTCTGGGCGGTTATCATTTGGTCCGGAGTGATTTGCACACCGGCCACGGGCACAATGGGCTGATAAATGGTGGCCGCCGTTGCTGGATGCGGCTGACCCGTCGGCACATACGGCTCAAAGCCGCCCGGCTTCTCCTCATCCTCCGGCGGACTGGGCAATTTGTTCGGATTGTTTAGCACCTCCTCGGCGGTGGGAGGCGTAACATTCGAGGCTGGCGAAGATGGGGCCTCAGGTGCCTCTTGCTGGAAGGGGGGTGGGGCAGCCGCTCCACCAGCATCCTCGGGTGATGCATCCGCCGAGGCATTAGCATTTCCCTCCCCCTCAAGCTCTGTTTCATCATCGTCTGGCAGAGGTCCGGGAATGGGCGTCTCGCCATTCTTCAGACAGTTGTGGATATAGGCTGCCTTCCATTTGGCATACTTTCTGTTGTGCAGTGCCTCCTCGCTCAGCTCGCCGAAGGTCTGGAGTATATCGTAGAGCACCCCGCTGGAGTAAAATGCCTTGACCACGTTTCTGGGAAATACAAGTAAACAAATGAATGAATTTAAGGTGCTATAGCTAAGAAATCTCAAAGATTAGTACGTATTGGAGGATCAGAATCTCCTGGAAAGGTTCGAGAGATTTTATTGCATGCAAATGTCAGGTGACATGACTCACTTGCCAAAGTTCTCCTCGCGGTCCTGCTTATCGGCGTACAGGAAAAGCTTTAAGGCATAGTTCTCAATGTGAGCCTGGGCAGCCACCTCGTTGGTCACCGCTTCGTTATCCGCATGCTGCTTCTTCACCTGCTCCAGCCAGTCCATAATGGCTGCAATGGAAAGGGGGAAACCAAAACCAAAACAATACACGGATGAGTCATGGACGAGCAAAATGCGTATTTGAATTCTCGCTTACCCAGCAGCAGTTTGGTCTCCTCGCCCGACTGAGTGGAGGCTTTAAGCCCCACCTGCAGGGCACTGCACCAAGAAATATCAAGAGATCAGTAAGTGCATCCTTTATAAAACGAAAAAAACAAATACTCACTAAAGTCTGGCCCAGTAGGCGATGACAAAATCCCTTGTGTCGTGCTCCTGGGCTAGCTTCAGGAAGTGCTGGATGGACTTCAGCGAGGGTGGACAGGGCGGAAACTCCATTTTGGCTGGAAGGAGCTTCGTATCTCTGGATTTTGTATCTTTACTGGAATAATAACGAAGACTGTGCCGAAACTAATTGGTGACAGCGCTCGGAGTGTGGCCAGCTCTGCAACTTATCGATAGTTGAAGAACAGAGTGACCAGCTGTCCAAGAACTATCGCTGCCAAGATAGTTGTTAGAAGCAGCCAAAAACACAAAACTAAAGTTAATAACTTCTACCAACAAGTGTCGGTGACTGTGCACTTGCTCAGTTGATAATCTGCGGTCAAGTCGTTTGGACTCCTCAGGTAATTATTCAAGGGTGGTCGCCCGGATGTGCTTTGGCGCCGCTATCAGTTGCACTTTGCACTTTAACCTGCATCCCGCGCTCTTCAAGTTACCCCCCGTTCAACATGGTTCTCTCCAAGCCCCTGTACTCGCTCTTCGGCACTTATCTGGAGCAGCTTTTCAACCACCCGGTCCGGACCAAGTCCATCACGGCGTAAGTACAAAAAACTCATTATCGCGCCGTAATTTAACAAAACATCTGCCGATCCCATGTAGATGCGTTTTGGCCACCTCTGCAAATGTGACCTCCCAGCGTTTGGCAGGCGCCAAGACATTAAATCAGCAGAGCGTCTTTGCCTACGGACTGTTCGGCTTGATCTTCGGAGGCAGTGTACCGCACTACTTCTACACGACGGTGGAGCGGCTCTTCAATCACGATGTTCGCTTCAGGCGGTTCTTCCTGTTCCTGTCCGAGCGACTGGTCTATGCCCCGATCTACCAGGCGCTCTCCCTGTTCTTCTTGGCCCTGTTTGAGGTATGAGTTTCCTATTTCTCTCTTGAATCTCTAGATTAAGATAAAGGCTTCTATGAGAGACATTTTTTGGAAAAACCTTCCCGTTAGTTCTCTTCGTTAACCAATGCCATTTATTCCAGGGCAAATCCCCCAGCACCGCTTTGCAAAATGTGGAGAAGCTGTATTGGCCTCTGCTGAAGGCCAACTGGCAGTACTTGTCGGTGTTTGTGTATTTGAACTTTGCCTACGTCCCGCCGATGTTCCGATCGATCAGCATGGCCATCATCTCCTTCATCTGGGTAGTCTACATCGCCCAGCGGCGACGTCGCTTCCAGGAGAAGCTGGCCGCAGAGAAGAAGGCCACCAAATAAGCGCATTCCGTCACAAAGTCTTTATACCTGGTGTAGTTGTATTCTGATTGCTCTCCAGATTACGGCCAGGGCCTGCTGCCTGAGGTTCTTAATCTCTAATTGCGAAAATTCCGTGAGAGTGTGTGAGAGCGTAAGATAAGCTAAAACTAAATGCAGATTGCTCCGTTGTTATACCTTAATAGTTTTTCTAATCATTTTCGTAATAAAAATAAAAGTATTTATACAAAACAAAAGTGTTTGTAAAAAATATTATATATTATTTAGTGCTTAAATTTGTTTATATATTTTTTAAAGACATTTTGACCTCTTAAGAAAACCTGAAATATTCGCACTCTTAAATCGATATTTTTATATGATTATTTTTTGGATATATCAATGTTTAAAAAACCACAGCTTGGTCAAAAAAAAGCATTAATTTGAATTCGGAAGCTTTCTTGTGCAAGTTTTTATTAGTTTTATAAGTCTGCACACCAAAAGTACGAATTAATTTTTTGGGAATTTTTGAGAATTTTGACGATGTATCTTAGATTTTTTATATATAAATTATTATACATTTTAGAAAAAAAATAAGTACAATTTTCATGCTATTGGACAAGCTTAGATCGACTTGGCTGTTGATGTTGATCAAGAATATATATGACTTATGGGGTCGGAAATGACTTTTTGGCGGTGTTATAAGCTTTTAACTAAAATTATAATACGTTACAAAAAATACTTATTTTTGTATTTCAAACCCAAATCGACTACAAAACCAAAAGAATCAATAGTAATCAATCTTTTTCATCGGTTTCCTGTCCCACAAGAAAAACGCAGACTTTTCGAGATAGGCAACAAATAATGTGTGTATTTAGTTGAAAACGCTGCTTATAACTAGCAATTAATCGAGAGCAGAGGCTTACGAACGAGTATTGGCTTAACATCGTGGCTATATAATAATTTCGCTATTAAATTCAGGGATCTAACTTAAGGCTACGGAATGGTTGGTGTAAAACAAGTTCAATGCGTGAATAACAACTATCTTAGAGCCTAGGGACTAGGAGTGACTAGGATGAGAGTGATGGGAGGAGCTGCGCCTGCCTCAGGGCTCGCCGCACATTTTGCGCAGCGACGCGGTTAACACTCAGAAGGCGGCCATCGACGGACTTCGGCTGCTCCGCAAGGGTGTAAGCATTGGCGTGGCAGGACTGCTGGCGCGGCTGAAGCAGCTGGAACAGCAACTGGACGCTGCCTCCTCCGCGGCCTCGCCCTCGGCATTAGGCGTCTTGTGATGATACGGAATCGGACGCTTGCGGGCACTGCAAAGGAGATTAAATATTCTATTAATTTGTTTAAATTTAAATAAATTAATATTAAAGCTATTCAAATTCAACTCACCAACTGAAAATTGTAAGAGAACACAAAAATGTTGACTACAAATCAAACAAAGGAAAATAAGTCCTATATAAAACCATAAAGAGTCGGGTGGAGTGACAAATATTTATTGGCGCCTTCGCTAAATTACGAAAAAATAAAATAGAATACAATTTTACGAGCAATAAAGCTGAAAAATCATGGAACAATTAAGAAGTTGTTGTTCTAGGTCAAATTATAAGTAGTTCCTGAGTACAAGGCTGAAAGAAAGAAAATCATTTAAAGGAAATCGGACAATAAGTGCTGTATAAATAATTCGTGTAAAATCAATGCAAACTCAAGCGTCTATAGTGGGATAATCTCGGCCAGCTAGCTTAGTGTCTTGAGCTTCGCGGCGATCGACGGCTACGGATTTAAGGAAATAAAAAATATATAAATAAATTGATTATTGTAAAAAATAAAATATAAAGAACTGAGGATGGCCAAGGATTTCCTCCCATCTAGCTACCTCGTTATGCGACGCCTGTCCAGGAAGCTTGGCGAGCCGCGACGCCTCGGTATGGAGGGAGAACGTGAGCCCGATTGCGATGATCCCGAACCACTGCCGCCGGAGGAGGAGCTGCCTGTGCTGCTGTGCGAGGAGCAGCTGGAGCGTGAGGAGTGCGAGCCGGAGCGGGATCGGGAGCTGCGTGAACCGCTACGACTACTCGAAGAGCTGTAGCGTCTGTGGAGAGGACATGAAACAAGTGAGTAAAGGAAGATCATATATATATATATTAACTTACGATCTAGAGCGACTGCTGGAGTGATGTCGATGATGGCTACCGCTAGTGCGCCGCTTGCTACGGCTACGGCTCCGACGCTCACGACTCCGGCTCCTGCGCGCCGCACTCTCCGCTGCCGCCACCGTGGCCGTCGATACCTTGGAGACGATGGCGTCCACCAGCGAGCTGTCCGCCAGCGCTGCGACTAGGGGCTGTGGATCGTGAATTTTGAATGGTTTTATAACGATTTTCGGTTTCTGTTGATGTTGGTGTTGGTGATGATGATGATGGTGGTAGCTTATACTATTGGCGGCCACCGCCGCCGCCGCTGCCGCAGCACTGAAGCTAATAGCCCCGCCGCTGCCACCAGCACCGCGGCCGTGAGGCGGAAGCCCCAGCAGCGGAGCGCCCGGCCCGCCCATGCCCGTCAGCGAGAGGAGGCCGGGGTGACGCGGTGCGTTCCCGAACAGCGCCGAATTGTAGACCAAACCACGGGCCAAATGATGCGCCTGCTGCTGCTGCAGGCTCTGCTGGTGATTCTTGCAGATGTTGTAGTGGGTGGCGGTCAGGAGGGGGCCATGGTTCAGGCGATTCGTGGTGCGGTTGTAGGTACCCGGCGTGCCCGCCAAAAAGGGCAGCATGGGCGGGTTGTTGCTGCTGCTGCTGTTGCTGCTATTGCCGCCGCCTCCGCTGCTGTTGCTGTTGCTGTGGTTGGGATTCGAATGAGGGACACCGCCACCAGCGCATGCATGAGGATTGTTAGTACTATGTCTACTGTTAGGGTTATTGTTCAGCGTTCGGTTGTGAAAGATGCGCTTCCCCGGATGCAGGTGCTGCGGATGAGGGTGCTGATAATGCGGATGCTGCTGCTGATGGTGCTGTGGAGGCGGCCGGTGGTGATGCAGGTGGATCTTGGGACCCATTGTCGGACTCTTGGTATCCCCATTTGCCGCCATGACGGGCGTCTTGCAGATGGGCGGAGTGCTAGCGTCCCTTTTGTTGTTCGGCTCCTCCACAGACACGGCTGTCAGCTCCTGCACCGGCTGTTGCTGCTGCTCCCTGCGCGGCAGCTCCTGCGGCACCACCATGGGCGGCGGTGGCGTCGTTGCCAGCATCAGTGTCGGGGGCGTGGTCGTGGTCAGTGGGTTAATTAAGGCGGTCACGTTGTTAGCAACAAGGAATTCGCTTAGCGAGTTACGTTTATTAGTTGCCAGCAAGTCGCTTCCACTTACATCGCTGCCCTCCTTGGCTGGGTCCTTCTCCATGGTGCTTCTGATCTTCTGCTTGGCCTTGGCCGCAATTCCCGACTTGAGCTGCTCCAGCATGCGCAGCTCCTGCTGCTCCTCGCGTTCCCGCTTGCTCTGCTGGAACTCCTCCAGGGCGGAGCCATCTGCTTCTGCCTCGGCATCGCTGCCATCGTCACTTTGTGCCCGCAGACGAACCACGGGAGCGGGCTTCGCGGAAGCAGCTTCCCTAGCCTTGGAGGGCCGCTTCTTGTCCGCGATAATTACGTCCTGGTAGCGCTCTGGGTTCCTTTCTGCCGGCGAGTAGCGCAGCTCCGAGGAGCTCGACGAGCGCGACGAGCGCGACGAGCGACGGCGCGCTGGCTTCGGACTCGGCTCTGTCACCGCCTTGCTCTTTGGCTTGGACTTTGGAGAGTTGGAACGCTCTCGCTTGACGCTCCTGCGTGCCTCTCTCTTGACTGGACTTGCCTCCTTCTTCACCTCCTTCGGCTCGGGTGTGCTGCTCGTCTTCTTTTGCTTTTTTGGCGTGGGCTTTGGCGATGGCGTCCGGGAGGCAGACGAGCTACTGCTGCTACCTGAGCTACCGGAATCCGAGCTAGAGCTGGCGGAAGCCTCTCGTTGCCGCTTGGTCTGCTCGAGAGCCACCATCACCGACTTGGTACCCAGGATATCGTTGACCGTGTCTTCGGCCGCCTTGAAGGGATTGAACGCCAGCACGGTGGTCGCCGTCTTTTTGGGCGGCGCCTCTGGGGAATGGACTGGTGGAGATTTGTTGGACTCATCGGTTTGCCTTCTGCTAACGTTCGATGGAGATCGCTGACGGTGGTCGTCTTTCTTTTTGGGACTGTGATCCTTTAAGGAGTTTGTGGCGTGCGATTCCTTGACTGGACGCTGTCTTTCCTTTGAGTGGTGTCTCTCTTTCGAGCGGTTCCTTTCCTTTGAGCGCAGCCTCTCCTTGGAACGCCGTCTCTCCTTCGAGCGGTTCCTTTCCTTTGAGCGCAGTCTCTCCTTGGAGTGTTGTCTCTCTTTTGAGCGCAGCCTCTCCATGGAGCGCAGTCTCTCTTTCGAGCGGTTTCTTTCCTTTGAGCGCAGCCTCTCCTTAGATCTCTGCCTTTCCTTAGATCGCTGTCTCTCCTTAGAACGCTGCCTCTCCTTAGAGCGATGTCTATCCTTGGATCGCTGCCTCTCTTTGGAACGCTGCCGTTCTTTGGATCGCTGGCGCTCCTTCGAACGAGGTTGAGCTTTGGATCGCTCCCGTATTTTCTCCACAGATCGCTTTCTCTCGTTGGATCTTTGTCGATCCTTGGACCTGTCTCGTTTCTTATCCACCAAAGGTTTCTTGTCCTTGGACCTTTGCCTTTCCCTAGACTGGTGTCTGTCTTTTGATCTTAGTCTCTCCTTTGATCTCAGTCTGTCCCTGGATTTCTGTATTTCTTTGGACCGCTGTCTCTCCTTGGAACGTTGTCTCTCCCTAGATTTCTGTCTTTCCTTGGAACGTTGTCGCTCCTTAGAGCGCTGTCTTTCTTTAGAACGTTGTCTTTCCTTTGAGCGATGCCTTTCTTTAGAACGCTGTCTTTCCTTTGAGCGATGCCTTTCCCTGGAGCGTTCACCTTGAGTGACCGGCCCCTTTCGTGGAGGAGTTCCGATCGATCGATCCCTGGACTCGTTGGCTCTGGCCTTTGCATCCTTTCGACGCTCTCGTGAACGGCTGCGCAAGGCATTATCCTGCTGCTGCAAAGAATTGGCATCAGCCTTCAAAGATTTTACGCCTCGCGACTTTTCCGATTTCCTCTCCTTGCGCGATGGAGTGCTATGTAAGGAAGGTTAAAATTGGATTAGTAAAGTGTTAAATCTTCTACTCGACTTGAACTTACTTGGAGCGCTCAGAGTCCGTGGAACTGGCACGTGGGCGTGTCTTCTTTTTCAGCTTCTTGTCGCGCTTTTTCTGCATAATAGAAAGGTGAGAGGAGTTAGTGGCGCGACAAGAGGAAGGAAAAGGGCTCTTGCCAAGAGTCCAACTGTTAGCAGTAAACATAGTTCATTCTGGATGGCATGACAGACATATGAAGTCGAGTTTGGTGCTTTCAATTTTGGCAGCATTTGTCATTGGCAAGCATTCTCTCTAGGACTGGAAACAGTTTCACATTTTGCGTTTCGTACAAGAGTTTTTTTTTGAGCTCAGTATTGGCTATCACTGCGCACTAGATATACATTCTATGATCGTGGCTGTTAATAGTTAGTAGCTTAAAGAAAAACAGTCAAAATGAAAGTACTTACAAAACTACAAGAGAGCCATTGAAAGCTATCCTATATCAATGAAGCGCCAAGGGTTTTTCGTAAACAAAATGTCAATTTCTTTTGTGGTTTCTTCAGATTTACTTAAGGTAATTAATATCTTTGTTTGTTTTTTGTTTTGGAAATACGATCTACATGTAACTGAAAACTGTTACGAATAATATTAGAAAATATAAAAAAGAGAGCGAGGGGCCATCCGCAGGTGGCTTTGATTTGAAATTATCTGCAGAAAGAAGAACCCTTTACTGCTGGATAGACCCTCCCTCCATCCGATAATGAATTGCTTTCTAGGCATCTATAGAGTAACAAAAAAAATAGGTAGATATAGACAGTAGAGTTCAAAAGGAAAATCATAAGTTGTTTATACTAGATTGTGAATGCGGTTGAAGCCTTTTTTACCTTTTACAATATTTGTGGGTGATTTTTTGGTTGGGATTTGATATTTGTTTACTAATTCATATGCAGGATTTATATATATATATATTTTGTTAGTTCAGTACTTGGTTCAGTAATAGTTATATTTTATATTGAATGTTTTCATATTTGGTGGAAAAAGAAGTAAATAAGCAAGAGAAGAAATGGCGTATGTTTAATATTCGGTGATCAATTGAAACAACGAAACGGAAAAGTCAAACGAGTTATCATCATATACAGGTAATAATATCATATATGTAAATATATATATAGAGAGAGGCAAGAGTACTTCTTCCACTTGTTAGTTGTATTTGATGAGTCGGTTCAATATATAGGAATAGATATATATATATGTTACAATATTTGGCGGGGTAGAGTGCGTGAGGGACCAGAGTTGGACCCTCTACTGGACAGTACACATGCACTCCCGCTTTCTCTCTCTCTCTCCGCGAACATTCACCCAATAGAGCAGCTTCGGGGCTCGTGACCCTTAGCCCAGTCATACCTTGTCCTTCTTGGCCTTCTTGCGGGCACTGCTCTTCGTCGACTCGCGACGCTCCTCGTCATCGCTGCTGCCCGCCGCCGCATCATCCTCGTCATCGCTGTCCTTGTCGCTGTCCTTGTCGCTGTCCTGACGATCACTGTCGCTGTGTCGGCGCTTGCGTGACTTTTTCTTCTTCGACTTACTGCAAGTAGAATGATGTGGCACCCTTTTAGAATTAGTCAGTCCACGGATCACAGGGGTCACTACTGAAGAGTGTGAGAGACTGGACAAGGCGCTTCTGCTAGGAAGCCCTAGAAATTGGCAGCGTAATGTTTAAATAGGTTTACTTGTGGTTCAGTGCTTTACCTTCATCGAAAACAGCGCAAATTGCTTTGTCTTAACATTATAAGAAGGTAATCATAACAATAGAAAGAAAGATGAGAAAGTAATTCGCTTTTAATTCACAGAAAAGACCTCTTAAACTTTATTGTATTGTATTTTTTTTTTTTGTATTCATTATTTCTAGTAATTCTTTACTGGTTTTGGTTTTTTTTCTGTTTGGCAAATGCATGTTGTCTATGGTTTTTATAGTTTGTAGAATCGAATTATTACTTACCGCCGGGCAGATTTTGTTTTTATTTTTTGGGAAAATGTGAATGGGTAAAGTCTGTGATCAGTTTCGGTTAGTTGAGTGTGAAGTGTGAGGTGTGTTAGGTGTATAGATTGTGTGTGTTGGCTAGTGTACAACCCATACGTACTTAGAGATCCCTGATCTAGATCTAGATCTACTCACTCTCGCTGCACACGGATTCAAATAAAAGATTGCCTTGGGCAAGTGTTAGGATATCGAAAGTATATATAATATATATTGCAGAAAGGCAAACATTTTTGAAACATTTTTGATTTGTTCACTTAATTGGATTTGGATTCAGTTTGGTTTGGTTCTTATGGCTTGTTGGATAGTGTCAGTTAGCGCGATTAAAACTAAGTGTAAGGAGAGTCATTTGTACGTAACTTTTCGCTTCTTTTTACTTTCTTTCTCATATGAGTCCCTTTTGTGGTTTCAAATGCAATGTAAAAGAAGGAGTAGAGACGGAAAAACAAAATGTATTAAGCAGTTGATTGATAGTTTACAAAAATATCATTGGTTTTGTTGTCGTCACGCTCTAAGTTTTACTATGTACGATAACGATACAAAAGGATAACCATAACGATAAGGACAACGAAAAAATCATGAGACTGGAGAGTCCACAAAACGAAAAAAGAGCAAAAGGAAACAAAACACAGAGAGCTACGGTTGAAGGCGGCAGGATTCTGGTTTCGGGGGCCCAGGACTCTTACCTCTCTTTCTTGTGCTTCTTCGACTTTTTCTTCTTGTCCTTCTTGCGCTCAGGACTGGCCGAACTGTTGAAAAGAAAAATATTCCATCAGTTAAGGTGACTCAAGGAAGCTCCCAAGGGACATACCTTTCTCTGGCGCGCTTCTTGCGCTTCTTTTTGTCCGACTTGGAGACATGTTCGCGCTCATTGTCGCTGGCATTGTCTGCATCCCGTTCGCGGGAGGGAGTGCGGACTAGGGCATAGCGCTTGCCCGTCTCCTTGTCCTTGCCTGCCGCAGCCGCTGCGGCCGCCGCCGCTGCTGCCAGGCTTTCGCGCTGGGCGTCCAGTTCCTTTTGGAGAGCCACGCTTTTGGCCAGATCCTCCTTTGCCTTGCGATCGCTGTCGAAGCTGCTGCCCTCCACAAAGTACTCGGATATGTTGAAGGCCTCGCGCAGCCTGGCGTTCTTCTGCTGTTGAGCCTCGGCTATTTGATGGGTGTCGCGAGCACTGTAAAGGGATTAAGTATATACCTTTATTTAATATATTTATACATACATCATAATTTATTTATTACAAAATGCATCGACTTGTTCCCTATTCGAACTTGTTACTTAGTTTTTCTTTGCTTTTTTAATCAGACATTTAAGAAACGGACTCCTTCGCTCTTTGACAGTCAAACATCAAAACACAGATTGATAAATATCTAAATATATAGAGTACATAGTCCCTAGATGGCTACCTTGTGGCCACGACACTGCCGGCACCCAGCAGCAGTGTCTCCAGCAGGCTGCTTGAGGATTGCTTTAGCAGCTCCAGCAAAACGCTGCTATCTATATTGATTTTCGAGGAGTGAGCCGAAGGCAGCTCCCGTTGGATGGGCAGCTCAGCTGTTCGGTGACCGGGCTCAAGTGCTGTCACAGACATGGCTGCCGGCTCCGGCTCTTTCTGCTGGCAGGCGCAGGCGCAGTCGTGCTGGGTCCGTCTGGAGACTGCTGGCCGCCTGGTCTTGTTGGCGCCGCTTGCCAACGCCGGCCGCAAGGGCTTGAACTTCCTGGCTACCGCCGCATAGTTCCACGTGTGAGCCGTGGCGGTAAGGCGGAAGCCCTCGTACTTGGCCAGATACTCCCGGTTGTCGTGCTGGAAGTAGGGTGCCTTGCACTTCCTGCCCCCATTTGCGGTGGCTTTGGGTCGGGGACTGCTCGGATTACTCCCGGGCGTGGGTGTGGGTGTGCTGCTAGGGGTGGCAATGCTGGTGGTGGTGGTGGAGGTGACCGCGTGACCTGCGCGTTTGCGTCGCTTGCGGCGTTTCTTTGTTTTCACCACCTGCACTGTGGTGGCCGTCGTTGCGGATGCGGTGGCTGCCACCAAAGCAGCTGCCGTGGTATCCGCTGCTGCCGACGTAGCCGTGGATGTGGCGTTGGTTGTGATGTTGCTGTAGATCTCCGAGGAGGGCATCTTAAATATTTTATTTTATTTATTTAAAGGGTACAAGGTGCTCTTCTGTTTGTATAATTTATTTATTTTTACGTTTGTATAATTTTGATTAACTCCACAAAAGGAAGACCGTGGATTCGCGATTTAAGTATATATTTATATATTTTTTTAAGTTCAGCTGGGAAAAGTATTATGTTTTGAGTAGTTTATATATTTTTGTAGTTTTATATTTTTCTCACTGTTTTTATATTTTTCTCAATGGTTTGCTTGTTTTAAAATATACTTTCAACTTTATAAACCCATGTATTTGGAAGACATTGGACTTTTTCTTTGGTAATTAACTCATAAACGCGTTATAGATTTGATTTCTTCATAAATATATTCATTACTTTGCATATCCAAGTATTTTGGAAGACATTGGATCTCGGCAATAATAATATGCTTTTATATGTGTATAAAAATATTTGTTTTATATAATATTTCATCGATTGCTAATTGGAAGACGATGGATTCGCTCTGGTTTGGTTTCACTTTCGAACTACGTAACGCGAGCTTTGATTCTCATTAATCTCTGGGTATCCTTATCGTTGTGGAAGACGTTGGATGAGACATTGGTGACATTACTCCGATTATTTTATTTACTCCGCTTGGGGCAACTCCGAGTACTGGCTGACTCCACTGCGCGACTTAGACTACGTTTAATTACTGACTAGGAATTGGAAGACTTATTTAGTGATTTGTTGCATTCATTCGGCTTGGATATCAAGTGTTGGTCTCTCTGCGCCTCGATGCCATCTTAATGGCAAAGGGGGCTCCACTCGTAGCACTTGCAACAACCACTAGAATATAGTAGACGACATGAGCGCTTAATCCACAAAGACTTGGCAGCGGGTTGCACTGCTGACTTAGGGGTGGGCCAAAGGGCTGTCAGTTACCACCACCACGGCCGGGTTTCCCTTCGGCGGGTGCATTTGCTTTTCCACTTCTCCTCCTCGGCCACACTTGAAGGTCTGCTGCTGCTGCAGCAATCCCGCCTAGTCATGTGGAATATAATACGCCTTTTATTTTGTTATTCTCCTTTGATTAGTCGGTTGCATTTTCGGGCCTCTTGTGTCCCCTGTTCGGGGTTGTTATTGATTTTTCGAGGGAATTTGCTGGCGCATTTAAGGCGCTTTCCGGTTCCCCTCTATGCACCAACTCCATCGCATTGCCCCCGCACACCACATCCACCTTGCCAAGGACACACACTTAGTCGGTCGTTTTAGTGGGCATTAATTGATTCTAATTTGTATATATAGATATATCTAGTTGCTACGCGGCGATTCCTGAGTTGCTTTGGCTTTGGAAGACTTGAAGTGACTGAGCGCATCCCGGAAAAATCTTTGCAGCAGCATTTTCTCTATCACTCCTCGCCTGCGATTGGCTCTCCCCGGCTGACACGGGGGGTGGCGTTGGGCGCTGCGGCGGCGCATGTCGCCGGGCTGCCTGACTGCGTGTGAGGCATGCCATACAGCTGTCAAGAGCTGGCCGAGATTTCGCCAGGCCTTCGTTTTGTTTAACCGTTTATTGATTTGTCCACGTTTGGGCGCACGTTTTGTTTAAAATTACATAAGGCATCAGCCTGATAGTTAAGTAAGTGGTTGGTACTCACGCTACGCGTCCAAATTCATCCTTGGCCAAATCGGTTTTGCCCTGTCCCATCAACTTCTGGCGGAAGGCGTCCACATGCGTCTTGATCTCCTCCGGTGTGCGTCTGTTTATTGCAGAAATAAAAATTATAATTAATAATACAATTTTAGATGGATTAATGGACGCCTTATGGTACCTTTTAGACTGGATTAATTAATTATTAAGGCTTTGTTAACTAACTGGAAAGTAAACTTTGCTGGGGAGTGCTCGCACTTGCGGATGTCTTCCGCTCAAAATAGTCTCTACAACTGAAATGCACTTTTTTCACCACTACCAGGCCCAGGCCCAGGCCAGGCTAGTCCGGGCCGCCGGAAGAGTGCTCACATGTGCCGACGACGCACGAGGGGGTGCGTCTAAGGGTGGCTCGTGCCACACTTTAAGGGGGGTTGTTCATTTCGGCGCGTGTGCGTCCGCTCTTTCGCTCTTTTGGCGAGGTACCAGGCGCCAATGTAAACATAAACAACACACCAGCAACAGACCGGCGTTATATAACCGTTGTGCGGATTGCAATTACACCCACTGTAACCCGTTGTCATAACTCTGACTTCCGGTAAATGTAATTAACTCTCACCCTTGCTTCTCGAGAATTTCCTCGAACTCGAGACACTTGACTTCGATCTTGCGCTTGCGGTCATGGTCCAGAATCTCCTTGTTGGGCGGCCGGTTCAGCTGGGCGTCCAGTTTCTTGGTGTCGTCCTCGGCGCGGTAGTCCTTGTCCTTCTTGCCCGGCCGCACGAACGCCCAGTTGCGCTGCACGTGGCCATTGGTGCCGGAGCCACGGGGAGTGGTCAATCCGATGCCGTTGTACATGCTGCTGCTGCTGGATATGCTCCAAGTAACGCCACTAAACCATTAATGCCTGCTCCCGGGCGGTCACTTTTTCGCCGCTGCACCAAACGCTGCAATTTCGCCAAGGTGTAAAATCGATTTTTTGTGCATTGGCAGTGGATAAGGAAATGAATTCTCCGCAAGCTCCTGTCCTCACCTGGTTTGCGTTCTGCAACCTGAGCTATGGAAAATTATTTTAATGCTTTTCCTCGGTTTCTGTCAGATTTTATGCCAATTTTCGGAATTTGTTGTGCGAAATTCCTGCAGGGTTGTTGATAATATATCGATATTTTAAAATGTAAGAGAATTGGAGCTGGGAAGAAGCCTCGATGCTTACTTATGTGTTATCGATGACTTTGCGATGTTTAAGCATATCGATATCCTTTTCAATCGATGTGCCTCCACCTCGAATAACCACGGCCACACTACTGCCGAACGTAAACAATTTTTGTTTTATTTTCATAAATTCAGGAAATTAAAAGAGATTAGTAAACTATTGCCATGAGCGACTCTGAGGAGCCTAAGCCAGAGAGTTCCTCAAAGATTGTATTCAAAAAATCCGGCCGAAAGAACCTACGACAGCGCAAAAATTCAGATGACGAGGAGAAGGAGGAACAGTAAGTGACTGAAATTAAAAAAATTTGCTAAATTCTTATAAATAATTGTTAACAGATTAACCCTTGATGAAATCAAAGAGCGGCAGCGGCTGAGACAGCGGCCCAATGGCGTCAGCCTGATAGGATTGGCGTTAGGCAAGAAGATTGCGCCCGAGGAGGAGCTGGCCATCAAGGATCCGTTTAATGTCAAGACCGGCGGTCTGGTTAATATGCAGCAGCTGAAGTCCGGCAAGGTGAAGGAGGTAGACGATGCCTACGATGTGGGCATTGGCACACAGTTCTCAGCGGAGACGAACAAGCGGGACGAGGACGAGGAGATGATGAAGTACATAGAGCAGGAGCTGCAGAAGCGTAAGGGCGGCGCATCGGAGGCAGCAGACGATGGTGATGGCGATGTGAACAAGTACCTGACGCCCGAGGATGCCGCCTTGTACGCCCTGCCCGACCACCTGAGGCAATCGTCCTCGCACAGATCAGAGGAGATGTTGTCCAACCAAATGCTCAACGGCATTCCCGAGGTGGATCTGGGCATTCTGGCCAAGATCCGCAACATCGAGGCCACGGAAGATGCTAAGCAGAAGCTGCTGCAGGATGCCAAGAACAAGAAGGATGGACCTTCGCAGTTTGTGCCCACCAATATGGCGGTGAATTTTATGCAGCACAACAGATGTGAGTGTGTTTCTTAATTAATCTTTGTTTTTCTATAACAATCCTTAATTTTCAGTTAATATCGAGGATAATGGTGACCAGAGGAGACGCAAACGAGAGGAGCGAGAGGGCAACAAGTCTGCCCAGCATCAAACCAATCCCAATGGTGTCAAGCGGGCAACTGATGATTACCACTATGACAAGTTTAGGAAGCAGTTCCGTAGATATTAAGGACTCCAACAATAAAGACTTCATTTGTTCTTATATAAAGAATTTGTTTTATTTTTAATATGTAAGTGCAAAATTTGGTTTATTTTTAAAGAAATCCATTTGATGAACCTTTTCTGCAAGATAAAAACAAAAAGTTAAATTAGTAATCAAGATTGCATAAAACATATGTAATATTTAAGATTTTGTGATCAGTGAGAGACAAAATTAATTTCAAAGCAACGCATGACTGAAGCTCAATGAGATTCCTACTCAAAATATCATCATAAATAGAATACTTTAGCAATATTCGTTAAGAACTTATACACACCTTGTAGAAAGAGAACACCACGATGCAAGTACAGCTAAAATCCTGGAATAAATTAGGAAAAATGCTTTAATTAGTCAAGAATATTTGAAATCGAATTTAGAGATTTATATTCGTATTATCAGAGGTGAAAATTGATTTCATAGCAACGCATGACTGAAGCTCAATGAGATTCCTACTAGAAAATATCATCAGCTAAGCGAATTAACTTTATCTTAGATTACAAAACTAATAATTACCTTTTAAAAGGGAGTTTGAAGTGCCTTTACCATTTTAAAATACCTGCAAAGAAAAATATTTGTTAATATAAAGAAAAAATGTTTATATGCAGTTCTAACTCACCTTTTCTTAAGGTTACATTCAAATTGAATACCTAAAAGAGAACACTGAAAGAAATATTTAAACACAAACAAATTCACGAGTTTCACTTAGTTTTTGAGTGGTTTTTATTATACCCAGACAACTCTGAAACGTTCATCCTCGCTCTAAAACGGTCAGCTTAGCAATATTTGTTTATAGAAAAAAGATTCTACATGGAACATGTAGAACGCGATGCACATTCCACCCGTTTATATGATGCCGATCTTGTTGGCAATGTCCAGAGCATCGTAGTCGCGCGCCAGGCGCACATAGGCCTTCTTCTGGCCATCGGGCCTGATCAGAACATTGACCTTAGCCACCTTGATGTCGTAGAGCTTGCGGACGGCCGCGCGCACATGGTTCTTGTTGGCGCGCAGGTGAGTGAGGAAGACCAGGGTGTTGTTGTCCTCGATCTTCTTCATGGCCGCCTCCGTGGTGAGCGGGTACTTGATGATGTTGTACGCGTCCATGCGGTTCCTGGTCGGCACCGACTTCCTGGGGTACTTGGGGTTCCTGGGCAGCTTCAGGGTGGTGGGCCGACGGAAGTGCACGTTGGTGCGCACCTTGCGGGCGCGGGTGCCGAAAGCGCCCTTGATGATCTATGAAATAATAGTATGAAGATTAACTAAAAGGTAGATTACGTGGTTAATTGAGAGACCCTACCTTCTTCTGGACCTTCTTGGCGTTCAGCAGAGCCACAGCCTTAGCCTTGGCAGTTCCCTTGGCGGGCTTGGTGCCGGGCTTCACAGCCTTCTTGGCCTTGGCGGCGGCGCGGGCCTTCGCGGAGAGCTTGGCCAGCACCGACTGGGGCTTCTTGCCGGCAGCCAGCTTCTTCTTGACATCCTTGGCCTTGGCCTTGGTGGCCACGGTCTTCTTCACGGCCGTGGGCTTCTTGGCAGCACCAGCAGCAGCGGCGGGCTTCTTGGCAGCACCAGCAGCGGCGGCGGGCTTCTTGGCCGGAGCAGCAGCAGCCTTCTTAGGGGCAGCAGCCGCGGGCTTGGCGGCAGCCGGGGCAGCCTCCTTCTTGGCAGCAGTGGGAGCCGCAGCCGAAGTCTTCTTCTGCTCGGGCTTCTTGTCGCCCGGCTTGGCTGTAAACAGAAGGGGAAACGGGGGTCAGCACGAAGTTCGCATTAGTAAACACGCTCCAAAGTTAGGTTAGGACTGATCGATCAGCAAATGCAATGCGACGCGCTTTAACTAATGTTTCAATAATTTTAATTCACTTAAACACTGAATTTCACACTCATTTTATGTGTTACTCAAGCTCGCTTGTTCCCACAACTGCTCAGACGCTGCAGCCACCACCGCACGTGGCTCATCTGGGTCGGTTAAAAACGCACATTTCTGCCTTAAATTAACCAGTTTCTGCGTACTTTTGTATTTCCACGCATTAGTCTAGCTTTCGCCTTGCTTTTGCTGATTAATCCACACATTTTAGGCCTATTTTTATATGAAAAACCCTTACCGGATTTCTCGGTTGGCTTTTTGGGTGGCATTTCTACGAGAAAAAGAAATGAAAAGGAAAACTGAGGGGCAGTTGTCAAAAAGCGGAAGCCAGATTTGACAGCGGCGTGGCCAGATTGGCGGAATTGTGCGCTCAACAGCACAGTTTAACGCGCTTAGCAGCACACTGTTAATTGTTAACATGACAATGTGTGAACGCTGTAAAAAGTAAAAAGAGTGGCAGCTTTGTAGTAAATTAGTAAATTTCGGTTTATTTTTAAATTTCAACATTTTTATTTCTTATTATCTTTGAATTTTAATAATTAAAATACTATAAATTAGGTTTTCATGAAGGTTTTTGTTTATTTTTACGTATAAATAAAAATGTTTAAATATTTTTATTTACTAAGTGATTAAAACTACAATTTAAAAGTAAAACCAGGCTAGCAAGCACATCCACTTTTTTGAGGCATAAAGCGACTGCTGATAAAGTTACGTAAATCTGAAAAAATTAAATCATTTGAAAAGTGAAATAAAAATACGTAAATTGAATTTAATAACCAAAAGTTTGCGATTTAGTTGATGCATCAGTCTTCCCCTTTTCCAGGGCTGTGCCTTTGTGATACTTTAGTTCCTGTTTTATGGCCTCCTCGAAGGCCAAGCCTGCAATCCTTTGAAATAGTTCCGTGACCTTAAATCCGGATCGCGCCGATACAGACCAGTATTCCGCCTGCATTTCGGAAGCAGCCAAGCCCGCCAAACGTTCCATGCGCACGAATTCCTCTTTTGTCTGATAAAAAATTAATATATTATCTTATTTCTAAAGTTATATTGTTTTATGTCAAGTTTACCAAGAGATCTGCTTTTGTGCCTGCCAAAAATATTAGGGGTTTCTGGCCAGTATTGTAGTTAAGTGCACTGTTGAGCCATTTTTTGGCCGATTCCAGGGTATCACGCTTTGTCATGTCAAAGGTAACCACTATTACTGAGGTGGGAAAAGGTGATTATATAAAATACATTAAAAATAATACAAATAACGAATTATCGAAGGAATATTACCACTTGCATTGCGATAGTAGGCTCCTGCAATGCACTTAAAGCGCTCCTGTCCGGCCGTATCCCACCTAAAAGATATATCCAAATGTAATAAACTATCGTAATGTTCCCCAGAGATAACCCCACATTTCTAGACCATAATTGTGACCCAATATGTTAAAGTTCTCCAGTTCAAAGTCCACGCCAATGGTGGCCTTGTAGTTCGACTGGAACTTGTCGAAGCAGAAGCTGTAAATAAACATATTAATTTATAAAAAGTTTATCCACTAAAGACTGTAACTCTTTCAAAACCCACCGATTCACTATGGCCGTTTTGCCCACCGAACAGTCGCCCACAAAGATGACCTTGCAGGGTCGCAGCTTGGGCCTGCGTGGCTGCTCCAGGTGATAGCGCACCTGCGGTGCAAAGTCCCGTTCCCTATCCCGACTCAGCGGAGTCTGGGCGGGACTATAGGCCGGCGGCAGGTGTCGCAGGTGGGTCCGAGGATCGTGCATGACCACCGTGGGCGGTGCGGGCAACAGCAGGTTCTGCCGCAGTAGATGGGGCATTGTGAACGTCTAAATTTCAACTAAACAAATGCCACGAGAACTGGGAAAGCCAGCCATCAGCCGCAAGGCAAGTCGTCATCGTAAAACCACAAAAACTTAGCAGGCGACGCGGCCTGAACTTGGTGGCTATGATATGCTCAAGGTGCTCGCAATCCGAGCTGTGCTTTGCATTGTAAATGCAAAAAGCGGGAGTGATAAGAGTTAATTCCGATAGGAAAAGGTGCTCCAAGGCGGTAACTGAAGCGGGGACAAGGGGGTACACTTACCACAAAATCATGTAAGCTAAAGTGATAATTTAAGGAAAAAAAATGAAGGGAAACTGTATGTTTTTTGATACATAAAAGTAGGTGTCTGCAGTTTTAATATTTATTTTCAAGATTTTCCAGAAAAAAAACCTTTTTGAAGTTAAAATATGGAGCTACCTCGTGGCCCCCAGTCTTGACCTATCAATTAAATATGAAACTTAAGCTCTGGTTTGGCTTCTCCCACCCGGATAGCCAAAGTAGCCGACGCTCTTCACTTGCTTGCGCAGATCTGGCTGCATGGACAGGGCCTTAAAGATGGCCCTCTTAAGCTGCTTGTACTGGAAGTGCGGGGAAAAGGGCATGTCCTCGAAGGACAACATCAGCAGGTTGCCAGCCTCATTTCCCACGGCCAAGGAGCGGCCGCAGTGGGTGAATCTACAATATAACCATAAATTACAAAATTAAAAACAAAAATCCCGAAGGAAAACCCACTTGAAGGTTGTGTAGTAGATTTTAGCATCGATCGTCGTGGAGGACACCGGCTTCATGGTGCTGTTCCGCAGATCCCAAATGTCCACGGTGCTGCGACTGAGCGAGACCAGGATGGTGGAGTGTGTGCGGCTCCAGCGGGCGCAGTGTACCGGCGACAGGTGGTGCTGCAGGGTCACAATGGGCAACAGGATGCCCGACAACCAAATCCGGATGCACCTTAAAATGAAACCAGGAAAATTAGATCAATAAATAACTCACAAAAAAGAGTGATCCCCACCAGTCACTGCCACACGTGAGGTACATCCTTGGGGACCACGGCGAGAACTCCATGCAGGCGGCGGGTCCGTCGTGAACCTGCCTCAACTCCAAATGCTGCAGCGGATAGTTTGTGGAGAACTTGTACTGGGTGCCCTCGTCGGTAAGGACATAGTATATGTCCGGCTGAACAGGATCCAGGACCAGTTCCAGGCATTGCGGATGCCGGTCGGCCAAGAGACTAGCAGCTGGCGGTGCTCGATCGATGGGAATCCCCTCCAGCTCGCCCTCCGCCCGCTGCAGACGCTGCTGCTCGAATCCCAGCAGGCTGGGACTATTAATCAGCCGGTACTTGGTCACCGCTCCCGCCTGCGAGGTGGCCAAAAAGGGCGTGATATGAGGATCCTTGGAGCCGCCGACATCCCCCTCGAAGTAGATCCACTTGATGGCGGTCACCGGCTCAAAGTGCGGCGATGTCGAGCGCTGAGATATTGCCAGCGGCGGAAGATCCTGACCAGAAATATCCCTCACCTCAACGCTGCCGCTGTGCAGGCCGATGGCAAGCAGTTGGGGCTGCGTGGGCGAGAACTCCACCGTGACCACGGGCACCTGATAGTGGTAGCGTCTCTCCGGATTCACCGGGTTCTTGATGTTCCACACATAGACCCAACCGGAGCGGGGCAAACGGCGCACCTGGCCATGGCTGTAAACACCATAGGCCACGGCCATGATGTCCCCGTTGCTGGGGCAGAAGCTCATGTCACTGACCGCCTGATGAACCTGGGGATCGGCCGATGGCGGACTCAGTCGCCAGAGAAGTCCCAGACGGTACTTGAACTTCACATCCTCGGCCAGGGGATCGGGCGGGGCCATGTTCCTATAGCGTCGCTGCTGCGGCTCAAACACATTGCTGGCCAGGATGCGCATGGTCAGCATGAGGGCCAGCCGGAAGCCGGGCAGGCTGTTGATCCCCACGAACTGATCCACCCCCCTCACATGATACGTGGTGATCTCCATCTTGCGTTCGCCCTGCACCTCGACACTCGTCGTTGACTTTTGCAGGTCGGCGTAGGTGTCGTACATCTCAAAGTTGGACACGTAGGAGCCCATCTGGGCAGTGGTCAGCCGCTCGGTGTTCACCAGCCGGGACTTCATCAGAGCCGTCATGGTTTGGGTGTCCGCATCGACGGATCGCCGCGTCTTGTCTATGCCAGAGAGTAGTTCGTCATACTTCCGATTATCCTCTATAACCAGACGACCCTCCTCGGTGTCCGCCAGGGCGGTCATGCTGCGCCTCTCGAAGAGCACCACAATCGGTGTCTTGCGGAGTAGTACCTTGATGAAGGGCGCGGCTGGGGGACGAGAGGCGGAGGCAGCGGATCTGCCAGATCTGGCTGATCGACCATCAGAGGGGGCCGAGGGAGTAGGCTCGTCCTGGAACTCCCTTTCCTCGGGCAGGGGCGAGTGTGGCTTGTCCATCTGCAGCTTGTACAGATTTATCTGGAAGGGATCTGCTTATGACCTATCTTTAAAATGACTTTAATTTCACACCTTACCCCTAGGGCTATGTCATCCAAGGAGGCTCGCATTACGCACTTTGTGCGATACTCTGGAGTGCGCAGCTTCTGCAGCTGATGCTGCTGCTCAGCTCCGGGAGCCCGCATCAGCGGGTGATCCCGTATAAGCTGGCTCAGCTTCTCAAAGTCCGCCGTGCGGTAATCCTTCCTCAGAGGCCGGGACATTTTTCTCCTCTAAAATGGGCGCGTGCCGCCGTTCCACGAGCCATGCCGACATGGCAACGTAACAATAACCATGTTACGGCTGCCATAACTACCTCCAGGTGCAATTCGGTGGGTGTTGCGGCATGTAGCTCCATTAGCAGCCTTGCACATCGCTGATCCGCTGCTCTCTTTGCATCTATAAATATTTATAATGCATATTTTAAAATCACGCAATGGAAGTGCATATTACGAAGGCAGACAGAGTGACAGGGGAGGGGGAGCTAAACAATTGAAGTAATATCATTTTACATTTTATTTTCCAAGTAATACTTGAGGAATAATTTTAAAATTTTATATTTGAAATGTTACTTTTATATATATTATTTGTAGCACAGGTAAATGAATGTACTCCCCTTTTGATCTCATTTTCTATAATAACAAACCATCTATTTCAAAGACTTTCCGCGGAAAGCCCTCAAACAATAAAGACAAGCAAATTCATAGGCACTTGGTGCTATGACCTGTCACAAGAAAAACCCCCGAACCGGAGATTAGAGATGGAAAACCAAGTGGCAACAATAGTAGCAAGTAACAAGCACCACTGCCAGCAACAAAAATGAAATTCGTATTCCAATTAGACGCGTACCAAAAGCAATTTGCCGGTGCGATGGCGGCAACAGTAGAAGAATAGCAGAGTAAAGGGTCTTTAATTCCGCCACAGAGCCTGACAATGGCCCAAAGATGAGCTGCACACGAGAGTAGGAGGAGGATGAGGAAGCAGTGGGCCATATGTCTGATGGCAAGCGGTAGCCACATGTAGTACACATAACAAAATAATGGGATTTTAAGGAAATATGACATGGATAATAATAAATTATAGGCACTGGTTAAGAGTTAATTTCTTGATATTTTTACATTGACTTTGGTAAAATATTAACTTTAAGTCTTGTTAAGCATAAGAATTTCTTGCGGTACACTTTAAGTACAAGTTGAAAAAGAAGTTGTTTATGTTAATTTAGGTTTATGCTTCGCTAAGCTGATTCGCTTAATGAACAAGGAGCAGTAGGAGAATCATAGGTAGGTATCTTTTTGGGGAGATGGCAGGAGGCTAAGCCCCAAGTGCAATATGTCAAATGGACGGGCAGCCGACCGTCCGAACTGATGGCCAAGAAGCAGCAGAGGCTATAGCAACAGGAACCGTCAACGCATCAAAGCGTTAAGCAATAAATGTGCAGGCAGCAAACAAAGAAAAAATTATTTAAAAATTTACCATAAATACGAGACTTGCAGGTTGCGTGTGCATTGTGAACTCTGCACGAGCCAACAGCGATCGCAGTCCCATTGTGGTTGTTGTTCCTGCTTGGTTAATGTTGTTGTTGTTGTTTTGATACACATTTTGGAGGCACAACAACAACAAGCACAACATCATCAGCCAGCGAAATTCAGTGAACCGCCACCAACGCAACGCCAACAGCGGATGCAGCGTCGCAGTCCACGTCGGCTGCGACTGCGCAGTTGAACACTGTATTAACCCCTTTTATTATTATTATAAACTTTATGAAATAAAGTTGTACTTTAGTACAACAAAATTTAACAGCTTAATTATAAGCAGTTTTTAGGGTTTTCTCAGTTTTACCCAAGTAATTATAGTAGTTTGTCGATTTTTTGTTGAAAAGTTGTAAACCATCGCTTCAATTTTGTTTGGATATTAGAGTAGAGTTCTTTTCTTTTATAAAAAAAAAAAAAATTATAGAAGTTAAATATAGGAATATTTAAGTAATACAAATATTTTTTGTTTTTTTTTTAGGGATATACGGTGCCTAAAAAGCCTGTGATTACCAAAAGGAATAATAAAAACCTTATTAGTTAGTCATTAAATATTGAGAATTGTTAGATTTTTTAGAAATTATTTTAAAAAAGGTTATATATCTTTTAAAATTGTGAAAAATCAAGAAATATATTAAATATTTGTAAACAAATTTTATATCCAGTATTCAGATTTACTTACCTAATGAATCGAACTAAATCGAATTGATTAAGTTCAGATTTTTTTATCATTTTTTATTTGTCGCAAAATATTTAAAATTTAAAATTATTGATTTAAGAAATGACCAGGTTTAAAATGAACAATTGCAGTTTAGTATATAATGACAAAAAATATCTTATTCCTATTCAAATAACAGTATAAAAAATATACTTATACATTAATAAAATAAATTTAAAAAAAAATAAATACATTTTATTCCTATTCAAAAACTTGTAAAAAATATACTTTAGTACCAAAAGAAACACTGTTTTAAGATTCTTGAAGTTTTAAATTTGTTATACAGAGGTGTTTTTTTTTTTTAATTTAGTATACAATATGAAGGTAATCTACTTTGTTAAAAATGTAACCAAAATGAATTCCTTGAATTTGTGATATTTTAATATTCTTAATAGATTTAAGTCTGTTAATTTAATATATTTTGGCAGTCAACTAATATTATATAAATTTGCCATAAAGTTTTTTACAAAATTATTAAATATCTTAAACTAATTTCTAACAGACATTTAATTATTTCAATAACATTTAATTATCTCCTTACAGGGTAAGCAAATAAAACTTCTAAGCGGGCTTACCTTGAAATTACCAGTTGAAATGTGCTCCCATAAAATGAATATATATTGTTCCAACATTATTTGTAAGTGGTTTATAGGACAGGCTTACTTTAAACTCAATCCAAAGACCTCAAATCTGGGGCCAGGGAAATAAAACGCTGTCGGTTTTACGAACATCTAATTGTGTCCACACCCTGGAAACCCATAAAACTCCGTCTGTGGCTGGCTCCCCGTCCAGTTGTTTATCTCGATCTTGCATACGCTTCTTCATATGTCGCGCTCATTCATATCGCTTTTTACCTTAGTTTTTACACCTGTTTTATGTCTCCACTGGCCCCAATGTGCGTTGACTTTGACGTGGACTGCGACGGCGGCGGCGGCGGCGGCGTCAGTGTTTTGGTGTAACATATTTTCTTTTTCGTTTTTTTTTCCCTCGTATTTTTTCATATATATATATCTTTTTTCGTTTTTATTGTGGCACGGAGCGTGGAGCCGCCAAGCACGAAGCGAAACAGAAACGGAGAGGAAGAAGCGGCAGCGCTTAAGCCGAGCTCAGAGCTCGCAGCTCGCAGCTCAAAGATTTTTTTCGTAACAGAAAAGCGACTTTTTATTCGTTAATTAACCGTCGAGCGGGCCAGAAGTTCGCTGCTGCAGAGTCCGCCAGCGTTTGGGGGGAAAAAAAGGGGCGTGAAAAGCGCTTAACGGAAGTGCACGGCAAGCAGGTAGCTAATTGAGGTGACACCTGACACTCTCTCTCTCTCTCCCTCTCTCCGAGCCTCCCCCGAAAGTACTAAATCGAAAGCTAATCGCTCCACTTGCACGTAGCAAGTCATAACTTTCCTGCAAGTGAGTCTCTGCCCAGACATCGGGCGCTGCAGTTGCTCTTCCGCGTGTCTCCGGCGCGTGTGCAAAAAAAAAACTCCCAAGGTTCCCGGAGATCCCGAAGAATCCCCGGTTGGGTTCCCCTGCTCAGTGAGTGATTTGAGAATTATGCTAATCACAGTGGTCGCGATAATTAATGCGCCTTGTGTCAAATGTTAACAGCATTTCGCAATAAGCCAACCGACAGACCGAACACCCGCATAACCCAAAACGTGCTCACATAACGAAACCAATCGCCGGATAGATCTTATCACCATCACCAAAAAAAAATCAATAAAAACATGTTGTTTTGGAAGCGTCGTCTTCAGCGATCGAGAAGCAGCTCTTCAAGCAGTAAGTTTTACGATAAAGTTAAAGCTCAAGACCAGGCCACGCCTTCATGGCGCCCAACGTGGGATTGGGCAAGAAGAAATATGATTTCGCCGGGGCAGGTGGAATTCATTTCACTTTGGAAACCTCACACTAAGTTTCATCGTCGTCTCATCTGCATAATTTGCATCTTAAAATTATTTCTGATTCGGTTTCGACTGGTTTATTGATTTGATTTTGTTACATTTTCTGTTGGCTGCTTCCCTGGGCATCCCTGACCATTCCGCGATCATCTCGAGTTAATAAATAACCCCAACTGGAGGGGGGTTTTATCACCTACAAAAGACCTCAGGCTTACGGCTGGGACAAATACAAATGAGAGCGAGAGCCCGACACCTACGGGGGGCATGAATAATAGTTCATATATCTCATTATCGAGGTTCTCACAGAGGGGTAAGGAAGCTGAGATGGGTTGGTCCCCTTTGTGAATGATGTTTGCCAAAAAGATTTATGAATGAATTTAATGTGTGCTTAGCATAATTATGCAGATAATATCTCACTAAGGCGGGGATCCAAGTCAAAAGAACCTGAGAGTAAAGGTGTCTTGGCAGAGATCGGATCAAGATTTGAATGCCTGGCAGGTAGTTTGATTTGTTTTGACTTTGGAAGTTTGTAAAGTTCTTTAATCTGGCTTCTAAGAATTTGGGATCAGGCTAGTTCGGGTTTTCACTTTTAAGCTGAAAAGAATGCAAAAAATATTTATATTTTTATAGTAGCGTAAAAGAAATATTTATGGGACTTAGATTATCACGATTTGAGGGTTAAAACAACAAAACATTAATGAATTTTGATCTAGTTTGATCTCTAGATTTAATTAAAAAATTCTGTGACATCTTGATCCATTTATCATTTATTATTAATCATTAAAAAAATCTTAAGAATCTTAAGAATTTATCTAAAACATATTTAAGCCACAGATAATGCTCTTTTAGTTACCATCATTCCTATACCTGTTCCACTTCCTTCTCCTCTTTCTCGATCTCTAAAGCCCCAAGTGTCACAACACATTTGTCCCCATGCCCAACAAGGTGGTGGTAAGGCATATTTTTTTTGATCTCAGAACCCCAGGAATTCTCCGCAGCATCTCCTGACCCTTCTTCTTTTCGCCACATTGCTGTGGTTCTTGTGGTTACTCTTCTCCCATTTCATTCCTCTCCATAACTTGCCCCCTAAGTGCCGACGACTATCTGTCTGAGGCCGAGTCCCAGGCTGGGTCCCAGTATCTAGCCTCGGTTCCATCTCTTTCTCTGGGGTTTTATTTTTGGAAGAACATGACTTTGACTTTGACTTTGACTTGTGGTAATTTGATGTTAATGACAATCATCAGCCGCGGCGACACAAACAATAACAAACAAGAAGCGATGTGACATCCACACCATGGAAAGAGGAAGGAGGAGGCGCTACTCCCGAAGCGCGGGGCACGCTTAACACGATTCTTGGCCAAGAGACAGTTTTATGTGCGTTCCGTTCCCGAAAGTCGTGGCCCATAATCGGCTTACACATAGCTCTCTCCGTGTCTTGCCCTTTCTGGGGCTGACACTCTTGGCTATTGCGACCATTTAGGCATTCGTCGTGTCTCGGGTTCTTCGTTCCTTCTAAACTCCCCCATCAAGATGCCGGGTTTATTGTCTCTTGTGGCCCAGTGCCCAGTATCGAGAAATGAGAGTTCAGCGTTTTGTTGTGACACTTTAATGGGGCTCAGGTCCAGGCCGAGATGGTTATCAATATTACAAAATAGTTTTCGGTCGAAGCGTGCTAGATGGGATTGGGAATGGGGTAGGGTTGTGAGTTGGGGATTGGTATGGTAATAAGCAGACTACGAGCAAGGTGGAAAAGGTTAAATTCCCATAAATTGTGATCTCCTTTTTAGGGAAAAGTCTTAAAATATTAATTTTCAAATATTCTAGCAACAGTTTAAAGTACATTTTTTATCCCACCAAGTTCAGTTATAAAGTTCCAAGCTTAATTCAGGGCACTGCACTTTATAACTTGTTTAATTCCCATAAATTTCATTTGTAGATCTTTCACTTAGCCACACGCTCTTCACTCTCTTCACTCTCTCCCTGTTTGTATCCATCTTAGCCCACATCTTGATGCCCCCATCCTCGGCTCAGCTCAGCTCCTCCCTGCGCTGGACCTCGAAAATCGTCTGCAAATTGCTCATAAATTACTTGAAAAACCGTCGCAATGCCAAAAGCTGCACCTACACCATCATTATCAGCTTGTAAATAAAAAGACTTTATCAATCGTTAAGCCGCGGGCGGAACTGGGATCGAGAACCGAGGGGGGAACCGGGCGAGCTCTCACCTAATAACACCAGCGAGTTGTCAGAGTGGGGCGAGGGGAGACGAAGATGGAGCGAGATCCGATGGTGGAAGGTGGAGCCAGAGCCGGAGCCAGAGGTCCGGCCACAGCTGCGGTCAAGTACAAATATTTTTATTTATGATTTTACAGATCAGCATATTGCTCAATAATTTCACCGGCTATGGCTACGAAATAACTTTCAAATTACGCCAAGGGATCGGATCCTCACGGATCCTCCTCATCCTCGCTTAAGTGCGCCAATTTTGAAATTATTATTGCCGGCTGCGTATGCAGATAATCGTGACCTGATCCCCGCGAGACTTGCCGGCCATAACTCAGGCCCGAAACTGAAATTGCTGGGCCAAGATCGGCGCACAGAGATCTGGGCAGGATTATCAGCAGCTATGCCTAAAGTGCTTGTAGATAAGCCAACGCTAACCTAATTACTCTATTTCGGTTTCCAAAACTTAGGATCTCGCTGGAATTTCGGGGAGTTTGGGTATTTGGGGCAGCTTTAATATTTTCCCATAAATTATTCTGCGGCTAAGAGAAAATTACTTTAAAATTTATGGCCATGGAAGAAGAGGCCACGCTGATTTCGCCCTTTTTTTATTTTCGGCTGTGCTTCTTCTCCCGTGGCCCTGGGAAACAGGTAGGTCGCGGCCTGGACTGGAACGCAGTGATATCCGCGTTCCGAGGGGGCGGCGGCACCTGGAAAGTAAGTTTGCACGATTGATGATCGACTGGCCGCAGTTCCAGATTGGCCAAGCCAGGCCAGGCCAGGCCCTCCGATGACGCCGTCCTGTCACCGCACCGCCTGGCCGTTTATGTAATTACAGAGATCCCGACCAGATCCGATCGGGATCGCACACACACCGCCTCGGTCGCGGCCAGCTCTTGTAATTATTTTCTACTTAATCTTCATCACATGTGAAACATGTCGAAAAGTTAAGCGATGATGCGAGACAGCCACTCCCATTGTCCACGGATGCATTGCTTGGGATCTCGGAGAGTGAGACCTCCGCACAGCCATTTCCAATTGCTAATGACTTTGGGAAATTGGCCCGGAACTGTGAAGTACTATTTTTGTTGAGGAATTTATTAAGCGAACTCATCCCGAATTTCACGGTTTGCCAGCTGGAATGCCGGCTGCAAGACTTTTCAGAGCTCGGGAGGGAGTCTGAAGATGGGTTTATAGAAAACACTTTCTTTTAGAAACAGATCGTAAGTAGAGTTTATCTTGAGTTTAGGCATCATTTTTTTATATTTCAACTGCAAGTCTTTAGTTTATGTTCTTTTTTTGCATGGTTTCTTTGTTAAATGACAAAAGTAAAGACTGTAAACATGTTTTGTACTAAAGAAAGACCACAAAGGCATGTTTCGGGCAGTAAAGAGATCACGTAATCGTTGGAAGTGGAACTGGAACCATCTGAAGCTGACACATTGTAAAAAATACCATCTTTCATGGAGTTTTCTTTACTATCCATTAGTTATAAATTTTATATTTTTATAAAGAAACCTCTCAAAGTATACCCAATATTTCTCGCTGTGTGCCATCGCCCGCTGTTTCAGGTGAAAACGAAATGGAAAGAGTGCGTGCAGAGGCAGAGCTCCCGCTCCCGCTCCTTCTTCTCTCTCCCCCCTTCGAGGGCAAGTGCATCGTATATCAGGTGTCCCAGGATCCCAGGCATGCAGATTAAAGGCTGCTGAGATCTGGGAAACGCATTATGCACGGGGCGGGGTCAACCTCTGACCGAATTTCCAGCGATAATTATCGGCTGGCGTGCAAATATGCGGAGGGAATGCCCCTCGTCGGGCATTCGTTCATTTTGTACCTTTGCCATGTTTTCGTTTAGCTCTCTCGGACTTTAAATGGAACTAATTAAATTTTGGGGCCTCAAAAGCGTTGAGTTTCGTCGTAATTGGGGCTTGTAAGGCCGCCCGGAAACGCCCACAAAAGCACACACGCACACATTTTCCGATTTGCACACTCTAATATGTATGAGGTGGCCCCCCGCACCCACTTTGCACTGATTTAGTGTCATATAAAGTTGTAAGTGAAGATTATGTTACCAGAATTAATTGCAGCCAAGGTGAAGGTAACCAGGCACAAGGGAGGATTGCGAGAAGGAGGAGGAATGGGAGACTGCGTCCCCTTTTTGCCAGTCTCTTTCTCGTTCCAGTTCTCAGACTCTGTCCTCTGTCCTCTGTCTCCCTTCAAGTCCCAGTATCGGTCTGGTTCTGGTTCTGTGTTGTCCCTCCGTTTGTCTTTCCGAGGACAGCACGTGCTAAAGTTGTTTCCCCTTCTTCCTGGCCGTAGCCTGGGCCATCGTCTGGGCCTGGGAGTTTTCTGTTAGTGTTGCCCGAATTGTAATGGCTAAAAGGTAGCTAGATTATATTTTAGGCAAGAACATGAGGCTTTAAAAATAAGATAAAAACAAGAAAAGTATTTTAACAAACTTTCAAATACGTTTTTTATTTAAAGCTAAATAAAGGTATCTGTCTCTATAATTTATAGGTAAAATACATAACTATTTTAAGATATTTTAATAATAAATAATTTCCTCAACCTTTGGTTGAAAAAACCTGAAGTTAGAATGTTAAGTAAGTAATTAGGATGTAATTCTAAACCAATATTTACTCAAATTAAAATCCAAAGAAACTATAATATTTTTCCAACAATTTTCTAAAAAACTATAATATTTTCCCAACAATTTTCTAAACAAATATTTAATTAATTTTAAATCCAAAATAATTTTAATATTTTCCCTACGAATAAATTCTTAAAAATTACCAAATACTTACCACTTCCGTTAGCCAAAAAGCCATCACTTCCTCTCTGGTAATTTTTATAATTTAATTGAAAAAATGACAGGTTTACCCGGCATTGGTCTGAAGTGAAGCCTTAAAAAAGCAGGCAATTGATGCGATATTGATTTTGGGTCCACTCACGCCACATACCGTGACGATACGGACTTCCACGGCGCGTGTACTTCATTTAAGTGCCGTTTGGCAACGGGTCGGATACTCAACCTCTGGGGATGGGCCGTAAATTGACTTCCAGGAGCAGGAGTCGTCGTCGTCGTCCTCGTCGAAGCAGCAGGATATTTCCTGCCTCGGTGCAGGTGTGCGCCCAGTGGCGGAGATTTAATGTCATTGCCGGGGTTGACACTCGCCTCGCCCCTCCCCTCCTGTGCAAATTGCGAACAAATTATGGAATTCAGTAAATTGTGATTTACATAAAGGCCAAACGGAAAAAGCCGGATGGAAGCCCTGCATTGTGCTTAAAGCCACGACAGGCTTGCTCGACCGTGGCTTATAATATAATAATGTCCTTGACGTCGTCATGGCCTTTTGTCGGAGCTGCAACTCAATTTCATTGGTCCTCCATCCATACGCTGCCCCGGATTCCATTGTAGGTCCTCCTCCTCCCTCATCTCCAGCTGCCTGCTTGGAATTCCTTTTCGATGCACATTAGATAAATATTCCATATTTCAATGCTGACCAACAAAGCAAACAGAAGATGCTTGTGGGGATTTGCAGTGGGAGAAAGGGTTGTAAAGAAAATAATTAAATTAAATTACTTGGGCTTAGGAAGGATTTAAAGAGGTTTCTTTACCTGAAAGGAAGTGGATTTAAATAGTTCTTTTAGGGACTTATTTAAGATTGTTTACTGCCTTTTTTGGTCTTATTTTTCTGACAGTGTCCTTGCAAGTGTGTGCCCACTCACATGTATTTGCCAACAGCAACTAAACCCAATCAAACAAATATTTGAGTTCCGTTTCAGTATGCAGCTCTGGGCCAATGTCCTCTCTCTCTCTCTGTGTCCTCCTGCCCCCTAAATATATTCCTGCTACAGTTGATTTTATGAATATTTAACGGACTGCAGCAGCCGCAAGAACAGAACAAAAAAAAATAAATAAAAATAAAAGCCAGGAAAAAGAGTTGCGCTCGAGAGCAGTTCGCAACTTCAATATGAAATTAAATACAATTTTTAACCCTCCTTGGTCCCAGAGTGGCAGTGTGTGTATGGCTGACATTTAATGGATCGCCGAGTGGAAAAAGTGAAAAATAAACGCCGGGGATCTGCCACTCCTTCACTCTTTTATCTTTTACAATTTTTTATGGATGGAAAAGCTACCCACCTGCGGAAAGAAAACTTAGTTTAAATGTAGCATAATTCACGGCTGCCAGAGACCTTGACAAGTACCACTGCCACCGTACGTCCCCCTGTATCTACTGTCATAATTGCACATGAACGCAATTACTAGGGAAGCTCCATGGAACCGAGAAATTTCGTTGGCATCCATGGATGCAAAAAACAATTACCATATGCAAAGGCAGCTAGCTGGCTGGCGGGGACTCGAATCCAGGATTTTCCAACGATTTCGCCTGGCAGCGTAACCTCAGTTATGCAATCCTTTCGCAGCCGTCAGCAAAGTTGCTGCAGAAATTGTTTAGATTTTTTCCTACATGCATTTCGCATTCACCGCCCTTTTGCATTTTCTTCTCGTGTTTTCTCTTGGTTTCTATTTCTCAGCTTGCTTCTTTTCACTTGGATATTTTTTTTGTATTTTTTTTGTTACTGTCTTGGTTTTATTTTTGATAATTCTGTTTTGTTGCCTGGCATTCCCCGAGTTGGGCAGAGAGCGGAGCGCAAAGCGGATTTTGTGGAATATTTGATGGGAGGCAAATGTGTTTCATACACTGAACGAAATACAATTATTTATATGAAGTAACCTTTTCCTGAGAATCTATACGGTATGATTCAATATTTATTTGAAAACACGCCTCAATGAGTAATTCCCTTCAACTGCAGACCTCCCTCGAACCATTATGGTGTGTGACAGACAGATAAAGTGGTTGGGCGGGGGACTCGTTCAAGTGGCTTCTAATCACCAATGGAGCAGGAATTCCCATTCTCCTCCAGTAACCTTAGCAGCAGCAGAGGAAAGAAGCAAGCATTCGACAGGCAACTCAAAACAAAGGCAAGCGAGGAACATGGCAAAAAAAAAGCGGACGAAGCGCGTGCCTCAACGGGGATCTCTATCTTTTACTCCCTCTGAGCGGGGTTAGGGATGTGGCATGCGGGGGCGGACTTAGTCATAACAGCAACAGCAACATCAGCCAGAGCTGGCAAGATGATGAGAAACTTGAGCGTCAAGCAGGCAGAAGCTTTAAGCCGCTAAATTGTATCGGATTACAGCAAATTCCGAGCCACGAAGCTGAAATTCCTTGCCCACAGGCAGCGGGCAATCCTCCGGAGCACCGGCTGCCCCAGCTCCAGGAACTCCAAAACCTCTTAGCTAAAATTATGCAAGGGCGTAGCAAAGGGTAAGGGGAATAGTTACTTATATTAAAAACTTTAATAATTTATTTATTTATCTAATGCTAACAGATTCAAGAGCTAAACGTTTAAGAACCTTTGCAGTTTAATAATAAATCATAACTTGTTTATACATTTTATTATTACATTTTCTATAAGGAAGTAGGTAAAATGTCCTTGTAATTCCCTACTGATTACTTCTACTTATTGTTTACAATTTAAGGAATACTTCAGTGTTCTGGATTAGCTTAAAATAGTCAAATAAAACCGATTCCTTTTGTTCTTTTTGGAGAAGTATCTTTGCTTAGTCAAATATTTAAAAAGGTATTGTACTATCCAACTGGTTATATACTCTATCCAAAAAAGAGTTAGATGAAGAAGACTCAAGTTCCCGAGGGGAATAGCAAGGATATAAAAAAAATAAATATCCTACCTATAGATATACCTCAGCTTAAGTTAAGCCTGAACTTAAACCTTAACTTTTCCCTGATATTTTTAGAATCAAAGAATTCAAAAAATAAAAATAAATCTCCATCTAAGCCCCCCTTATAGTAATTTCCACTTCCGCCTACGCCCCTGTGCCATTCGTTCGCATTGCAGTTGGTATGTTAATGAAGGTGCTTCAGTCAGCGGCGGCTTAAGGGCCAGAGGCGTGGGAGGCAAAAAAGAGAGAAAAAAAAGGGGGAACCCGTGTTGTGGGTGTCGTCCTCGGCAACTAAAAATGGCTGCAGGGCAGACTGCATAGAAACGGGAGATCGGGAAGAGGGAACCCAGAGAAAGGATGACACACAAGTGCTGCCCGCTGAACCCGTGAACTCCGTGAAGTATATCGCGGGGGAATCCCAGAAATCAAGGGGCTGTCGGAATTATGAAAACCGGCACACAACAAGCGGATCTTAACACAGTTTTGCCTTCGAAGCTAACATTTAAGCAAAGACAATCGATGGCCACGGATCTGGAAGCGAGGGAAACAAAACAAAACCGAACAGAAACGCGAAATTGCAGACAATTTGCCTAATTCGCGTTCGGGACCCTCCAGCACCTCCAGCACACCCCGCGGAACAGGATGAGCCGCATTCCCTCTATCGTCCCGTTTTCAGGGGCAGCACACAGGCATACAAAAAAAAATTGCTGCGGTTTTTTGGGCCTCCTCGGCTTAGGTAACTGCAATTATTGTTTGCGGCTTTTCAATTGCCTCGCCCGGTACTACGGTCCTCCGGTTTGCTGATCCTCTTCCTCCTCCCTCCAGCCCCTCTCTGACCAAATCCCAGGTTCAATCCCAGCCTCGGTTCGCGTTCTGCTGCCTTGCAGTCACTCATCATAAGGTGAGAATATAATAGCGCATTCGTGAGATGCGTGACTGCAATTGCCCCTACGCCCGAAACTGGCAAGGGAACAGTGGTATAGATCAGAGAATTAGTTTATAAAAAAAGGCCAAGATTTTATTTATTGTTACTTAGTTTCTTAGGAAGATCCTCAACGAAAATAAGATGACAAAACGGATTCAAGCAAATTTTAAATCTAGGTAATTGCTTACCTTTCTTTAGTGTCAATAAGTTACCTATACATCTATCTCTCTCTTTTAATATATCTAAAATCTATACTGCTATACCCAGTTTTATCCACTGTTCCCCCTAAGTCACTGGAAATTGTGATCTTGGTTTCGGGGCCTCAGCTGATAAGCAGTCCAAACAAACAAATAATAATGCACGATTTGTGGGCCGGATCTTGGATCGGCTTTTGGGCTTTAACTTGCTTTATTTTTTTTTTGCTCTTTGATTGAGCAGCGCGCGCTTGCCTTTAACTAATTGAGCTTTATTGTGGGAGGCGGGACGGGAACTAGCTTTTCGGTACTCAGTGATTCAGTCCTACGACTTTCTTCTCCAACCGCAGACGGACACGCTCTTCCTGTCTTCCCTGGAAGCTGCGCAACTGGGGTTGGTTGCTATTTAATTGAAAATGAAAAGTTCTTGTTAAGAAAAGGTTCTGGCAAAAGCATTTTGCGGAAAATTAAAAGTTTTCCCTTTTATTTAGCAGCTGGCTGGCACTGCGTGGGTAAAAAGTCACATGTGCAGGAGCAGATTCGGCTTTTTAAGCTGTCATGAGGTTTTGTCAAGACCGGAAATGCTCTTATCCCTTATTACGTTTTTTTTTCGGGAATTATTGAAATTTGTATCTAAACTGTGACCAGGCTTAAGTGGTTATATATGCCAACGGTTTTGAGCCACTATTAATCTCTATGTCAAAATTTATTCATTGCCTCCATTAGGAGTTTCCCCTTTATGGCTTTGAAACTATTATATCATTGCATTTTCCATCATAATATTCCCTCTGCTGGGTCTAAAGTTGACTCCGGCTTACTAAAAACCTAAAAACTTTCCCCTTTTTTTTTTTTTTGGTTGGGTTTTGTGCCCTCTGACAACTTTGGCTCACTATGCACAATCCGGACAGAACAAAATTGCACACAAAAAGCGGCGACGACGACATCATCAAAGTCATAAAATCAAAATAAAAACTTTTCCTGCGGCAGAGGGAACCAGAGAAATCTGAAATATTAAAGTCGAGTCTATTAAACTTTTTTCTTATTCGCTCACATGAGCGAACTTTGGCCATGTATAAAACATATGATTTTTGCCTGATGGCCCCGCGGGCCAATTTATGTGTAGAACAAATGGCTGGCAAACAAAGCGGCCAGAAGGGGTGGTGATGTGTGTGTGGGACCTGGAGCTGGCAGGATGCGACTGCTGGTGATGCTCCTGCTTCTACTCCTGCTCCTTTCCTAATAAAATAAACCTGAAGCAAGCGTCTTGCCTGCGGGCTGTAAATTTGAACGCCTCGTGCAGACATAAATTGTGTGTTAAATACATTTTATGCGTTTCGCCAAGGACCCAGAGCCGGAGACGGAGCTGGAGAGGGAGCTGGAGAGCAGAGCCTGCGAAAGTCAGTGAGGCTGCAAACGTAATCAAGGTCGGGTACATCTCCTCCTCCTCTTCCATCTACGCCTCCGCCTGTTGACGTTACTCCGGGCAACGTTATGATGTATGGCCGGAGTCACTGCCAGAGTTTGCCTTTGCTGCGTACAACGTGTCGTATGCGTATTATTAACGCACGTAAGTCGCCTGGCATCCTTCTGCCTTCTGCCTTCCGCCTTCTTGCCCCGCTTCAACAAACCCCTTGTAATCCTTTTGGCTGCTCCTTTTGTTGTTGCCAAGGCACCAGCTGAGCATACACATGTTTGTGTCACATTTGGACTACGCTTTCCTTCTGCTCCGAGGGAAATTCCCCCCTCTTGTGCTGCCTTATAGGTTGCCGTGTTTTGTCTGCGCTTGCCATCGTCCCTCTGGCTGGCATTTCCTTTGTATATTATAAAGAAATTTGTTCGGAACAGCAGCTTTGTTTGCCTGGCTTACACGGAGAAATTAGAAGAATTCCCTGAGTCATGACAATACAATTAAATTTAAGAAACGCCAAAGGAAATCAGAGTGAGACATTGAACAAGTTAGGGATATTTTTCTTAGCAGATATTTCTGCTGTTACCTATTTTCAAGAGTTTTTTAAAGATATATTTATAAGAAATTGAAGTTTTATTAACAGCAAACACTTGTCTTAGAGCTTGTTCTTATTTTTCTTACTTTTAAAACTCAGTTAGTTAGCTAAATATAAAGTTGAACTCTCATTAGTCTTGGGGGAATTTACATTATAAATTTATAGAGCTTTCTTCCGGTGCTGTGGGCGTGGCTGCTCCTGGTTAGCTCCTCGGCGGGAGTGCTGCTTCCTTAGCATACTTTCGGGGCATTCCTCGGGTTCTCCTTGTTGGCCTGGCCGAGCCGGAAATGCTTTTAGTCACTCCTTGGGCTGGAACTTGTTTGCATTTGTCCCGGTCCCGATCCCGGACCCGACTGCTGCTTAAATTCCATTTTAATTTGTTGTGTTTTTCGTTTTATTTCCCATGTTTGCTAGCTCGTTTTTATATATATTTTTCCACATTTTTTTCTTCCAACTGGTGAGCCGCTGAAGAGCGCTTAATTACCAGCATTTCTATGGATGCTGGCTTGGGGTCCTTAAGGGGTCCTACCGTCCCAGGAGCTGTTGAAACGATTTTCGTTAATTTCGCCGCTACAGTTGCCTGATTTTATTTCACTTTACTCCATTTGATTGCGTTTCATTTAATTTCAGGAGGAAATGGAAACCAATTGCGGGGCTCCTGGGTAGCCGGGATGCCGTGGCTCCGTTTTGTGGCCAGCTATTCAATTTATAAACTGTCGATTTCTGTTTTTTTTTTTTACCGAAAGTCATATTTTATAAGCAAGAGAAAAATTTTTGGTTGAGCTTGATGACTCTTTAATGGGGAGATGGGTTTAATACAACAAAAACCTAAGTAAAAGGGATAATTTAAAGGATTTTTAATATTAATATAACATTTAAAAACACTTAAAAACACACACATTTAAACCCTTTTCCTAATAGAATAATAGAAACCACTGTCTCTACCTAATATATAAATTAACGAATACATTTTAAATGGACTTCAAAACTCTTTAAAATATATATTAAATTATTCTCCATTATTTCAACCATTTATTTACCTTACCTTAAATTATTTAGTAGCCCTTTATCTCTGGCATATGATATAAATTAATTGATTTCATAAATAATTGTTATCTCACCGACCATTGCGGCTTGAATTTAGTTCCCCTTTGTTGTTTCAGGCGAGAGGCTAATGTTTACCCAATTAAAATATCACAGACAAGCCCGATAATTATTCTAGACTCGGCATTGTTTTTATCCCCTTACAACCAAAATGCAACTGAAAACAATAAAATAGTTTTTAGTTGGTTAAACACAAGCCACCGCATGTTTCGGACATTTAATTCCATTCCATTCTGTCCAGTCTTTCGGTCTGTCTGTCTGTCTGTCTCTTTAACTGTCGGAGCATTCTTTGCGCAAATTAATTTAATTGATTTAAAATAAAATATGCATGCCTGGGTTTTATTAAAAATTCATTTGCCGGCCGTGTGTGAATGGGGATTTCCCTGAATCTCTCGTCCTTTAGCTGGCAATAATTTGGTTTTCCGGGGCATTGCGTTTATGGAGTGACCAGCATTTGCATAATCCGCTTATCCTCTAATCAGCTAAGTAAATTACACAGAACATTGCTCTATATACAAGCTATCCATTACATGGAAGTGATTCCACTCCGGCTGGAGGAGCACTTTGATGTCGTCGTCGTCGTGGCTTGCGAACTCTTTGCCATTCATGGGAATCAATTGAATGCCCTCTCAAAGCTCTCCCGCTCTTTTGCTCTTAGCAATCCGCAACTACTTAAGCCCGCTTTGTGAGCCAAAAGCGAGAGGGGCTTTGCCCAAATAACAAAGACAACATCGAAATAATCGCTCCAAGTTAGAGTAGAGAGACGACAGGAGGGGCGCGGTGACGGTGACGGTGACTATGGCATTAGAGATAGATGCCTTTGTGTCACTGCAATTGACAAAATAATCACTGCTACATGGCTGCAACAAACACAACAAGCTGCCTGCTGGCTGCTGGTCACAAAAACAATAACAACACGCGCTTAACAACAGCAACACACATATTTTCCCGCCTAAAACGAAAAAAAAAACAGCAATAAAAACCAGAAAGGATTACGGAGCTGAAGAGATCGAACCGGGAAATACCCTTTAAGATGAGTCGTTAAAATTGCACTTTTATTTAAAATAGTAGTATTTTTAGCCATTTCCAAAAGCTTAAGATATAATTTATAATCTAAAACGTAAGACCTTAAATTAGTTTTACTATTATTTTTAGACAACTTTTCAACTTCTGTAATTGTAATTTGTAATTTGCCTTCAAAAAAGGAACTATTAAATAGCTAGAAAAAATGTTCTTAAATTTAAAAAATTTCAATAAATGTTTTTTGGTTTAAGTAAGGTAAATAAACAATTTGCTATTAGCAAATAAATAAATAAATAAAATCAAGAGCTGATTAGCAGCTTTAAGAACTTTATAAATTGTGCTAATTAATGTATTCATTAAATATAAAATTATGTGTGTTAATATTAGAATTCATTAAACTGAATTCTAATTTATAATTGTGTGTTATATTGCACAGAGTATTAAAACAACAACAAACACAGTTTGCCAGCGGTTAGCAACATTTTCTCATGCGCACGTTTCTGGCATGCAGCAACATTCCGTGCTGGCAACATTTGTTGCTGCTGTAGCTGTTGCTGTTGCGGGATGCTGTTGCGGGATGCTGCTGCTACTGTTGTTGCTGTGGCTGCTGCTGCCGAGCTGTTAGCAACATGTGTAGACGATTTACAGTGGGATACAACTTGATTTGGAGTGTCAATTTGTCTCTGGTTTAAATATTATATTTTATTTTATTATTATTGTAAAAACTAAACTAACATATACACATAACAAGACTAGGAACAACATTTAAAAATAATTGCAAGACAAAGTGTAACTATACAAATTAAATTTTTAACAAATTATTAAATATATTCTCATTATAAAATTTATTAATTTCTAAAGTAGAATGCAAGATATTATTTATTTATTAAAGCCTAATCAATATTTTCCCCTCATTCATTTTTAAAACAAACTTTGAACAATAAAATGTATAAACACAATATGTAAATGATAATTTGGTTTCTGTTTGTAGGAGAGCTTACTAAACTGCCATGGGGAGTCAACCCTTACTGAATAGATAACACGAGAGATTTAGAGATAAGAAAGATATCAACGAGAGAGGCAAAGAGAGGTGAAGTGGTACACCTATGGACGCTTGTCTTGAAGCTTCTCATCCAAAACTCAATTTGTTTTATGAATTTGATAAGTGTGCTATTGTTAGTCTTACAGCTTAGACTTGTTTGTATTTTAGGATTCAGCTTAAATTCTTTTATTAAATTCCATCCAAGTTCCATTTAGACTTGACTCTATTTATTTTCAAGGATAACAATCAAATGCACCCCACTGTGCGACTCGAAGGCAAAGCTTCGGCTGGGTTTTGTCGTCGTGTTAAGCTTCGGCAAGTGCTTCGTTTTCGCACATTTTCCGTGCGATTTTTCAACAGTTTGCAAAAAGGCTTTTTCGCGCGGCTCAGTCTGCTTGCGATTGCCCCCCGTTGGAGTCGCTTCGAGATCGCGTGTCGTGTCCGCCGGCCGAAAAGCGGGCCAAGAAGCTCAGCTCTCAGCGCGGCTTACGCTATATGGAAGTGCGATTTTTCGGGACCGTTGAACCGCTCGCGCAACGCAAAACAAAGGTATAAAAAAACAAAACTATAAACAAAAGTGAGGCAAACAACAATAAAACAAAAAGTTGCCGGCAAAATAAATAGAAATAAAAAATACGAGTGAGAGGGCCAAACAAAAAGAAAAGCGCCACAAATAAAACAAAAAAATAAATAAAATAAAAACCCAGAACGTAACGTATTTTTCCCGTAAGCCGTCAGAGAGTATGTGCGGTGCTTGGCTGTGTTTATGCGGAAGTCGTTCGTTCCAGCGCCAGTGTTAAAAAAACCCCTAAAAAAACACACTCACACAGCTACGGCGCCGGAAGTGTGTTATTAGTGGCGTCTCAAAATTATATTTACTCGCAATGCACTCCGACATTTTCATGAAGTAACAAAAGTTTGCGCGCCGTAGCTCAGTCCAAAATCATATTAATTAAAATTTATGCCAAAGTTTTCGGTAATTTTCAGTTAGTGTGCGCGTGTGAGTGTGTGTGTGTGTGAGTTTGCTTTTGTGCCAGTGTCTGTCTGTGTGGCAAAGTTTTAATTGAAGAAAACTTATCGCCGCATAAATGTTCGTTGCGCTATGCTAATTGAAATATAACGGCAACTGTTGTAAAAGGGAACATAAGATAACAAAGGGAATAAAGGAGGCAGAAACTGGCAGATAAAGCGAGCGATAGCGAGGAGGAGTTGACAACGTGAAGAGTGTTGAGAAAGGTTAGTTAATTAAAATGGCGAAAATGTGAGATATATTTATATTTAAAGATGTATTTGTATACGGACAAGTTTTAAAAAGAATAGATAGATTATCTATCTTTAGCTTTAATTTAAAAATATATCTATGATAGATCTATGATATTTTTAACTAATTTATTTGTTTAAAATAATCATTATTTGTATTTTAGTTTCCGACAAGCATAGCTTTAATTTATCTATCTAATCTATCATAGATTTATCATAGATATATTTTGAAATTAAGGCTATGTTTTTCAAAAACTAAAATATGAATAAGGATTCCTTTAAGCATATAAATAATTTAATAATAATATTAATGTGACCTTTAACGACATAATACAAATTATAAGCTAAATATTAACTATTTCATTCATAAGTCCAATGTTAAGAATTGTTCATTATATAACTAACTAAACTCAATATTTTATAATACTTTCATTCAGTTGCCAAATTACCCCTCACACTGATTAATAATTTTAAGACTACCCCCCCAAAGGCACTTGAAATTATTTTAGATAGACCCCGAAGTTAACTTTATCGCCATTAATCAAGCGAACCCCATAAAAATCGTATTTATCAACCCGTTTTTATTTGTGTGCCATTCAAACTTTTGCGGCTGCGTTATGAAAAACTTTTTTAATATCCTGGAGAGAGATGATAGCCAGATGAAACTTTCGCCGGCTATCAAATTCAATAATCACTTAAAAGCCATAAATATTTGGCCTGCGGAAGCGGCCCTCCGAACGCAAATTCTACGTTTGCCACAGTGACGGAAAAAAGAGTGATGCCACCACTTTTCCACTGGCTGTCAATGTCACTTCAATGATTAAAACTTCGTCCGAAGGATAACCTTTTTGAAGGGGCGCGTTGATGGTGATGCCTGCTGCTGATGCTGCTGCTGATGCTGTTTCCTTTGGGTCCGAGCATCAGCCCAATCATCCACCGACGCACTGCCAACCTGGTTCGGTTTCTCCATTTCCTTTATTTTTTTAATGAAAACATAAACATCTCTTTTACCCCAAGTAACTCTGCAATTTGCTTTTTTTTTTGCCCTCTGTTCCTGTTCCTGCTGCTGCTCCTGCTCCTGATCCTTTGTTTTCGTTCGCTTGTGGCTCGTAATAAATTTTTAATTTTGCTTAATTGAAAATGGCCCGCCTCGCGAACAATACACAGTGAAAATATTGAATATCCCTTCAAATTAATCCTTATACTTCCAGCATACTTCACAGAAGTTCGAATAAAGATTCAGATTACACACGGCCTAATTGGATCATATCGTTGTTTATTTATAACTTTATTTAGATTACACACACCCTTATTGGATTATATCTATATTTTCTTCCAATAAATTAAATAAATATCAAAAGAAAGTTAAAACACCTTCAAAACCTTTAAATGAAATCGGAAATCGTTTCTAGTTTAAAAGTTTATAAGAGTTTTTTTCCACGAGTTCTTATCAGTTTTAAATTTTGTATTAGCAGTTAAATAAAGCGTTCCCTTTTGTTCCAATTATTTTTTTACTGTGCATCAGCAATAAGAGGGAAAATCAAAAAAATAAAGAAAACATCGTTGGCTGCTTCGAATCCAAAGGGAATTATTATTGAAAAAAAAAGAAGCAGCGCAACTAGACGAAACCGGGGGAAAGGTTTCTTAAGTCCCCATTGTCTGGCCGACGCACGTGCTCCGTGTGATTCTCCGGGGCCATCTGCCAGTCAGTGGTAGCTACTAACTACGAACTGGCAACTGGCAACTGGGAATGGGACACGTTCGGGCTGTCGCCCAGTCCACTTCAGAGCACCACGGCGACTCGAGTGCGGGGGCAAGGTGCTAAAAGCTGTTCACATATTTATATAGCCGACTCTCTTCTGAATACCCATATATGGGCAAACATTTAAACAAACAAACACAACACACAAACAGAAAACAGAACACTCGGTTGGGCTTTTTTCTCTGGGATGCATAGAATGGAATGGGAGGTGAGAGTAGCTACTGGTGCTAAAAATGGGTCACATTCTTGCCGTTGCACGTTGGCCCCCATGAATGGCGTTCATTTTGTGGCGCCAAGGCGTTGCAAGCTGCTGGAAAAACAGACAGCACAAAAGTAGCTCTCTCAAGTCCAGAGGCCCTCCTCGACCAGGGGTTTCCTCAGAGCACTGAGAAAACATTAGAAAAATAAACAAAATATTCGGGAGACAGTTCAATATATTTCTCTGTATAGTAATTATTATTTTTCGTTTCTTTTTATAATTATAAACTTTATACAATATAAATTTTGCATTTTTATAATCTTAATTTTTCAGTGTGCAACTCTTATGACAGTTCCCTGCCCCTGCAGGCTCGTTAACACTTTTTTCCAGCAGCTTATTTATTGCATATCAAGTGACACCTCAATCCCAGGGCAGATCCGAGATGAAGGGAGTTAAGAGCTGGGCTAACTGCTCTGGGCCGGGCCAAATGACGTCGTCAACGTCGCTTCAGAAATGTTTTGGCATAAATTAAACAAGGGCTGGCGCACTCCTGCACCACTGCACCACTGCACTACGGCATTGTCCAGCCGGGCGGATGGTTGCACGAGGGAAGTCTAGGTTGGTCCGGTCTGTTTGCCTTCCATTTTGTCACACATTGGAGAGCTCAAAGAGCGACGCCAATTTGTCTGAAATGTTTTGAATTCTAAGCGAGGACGAGCGATCTGGCTGATGGTAGTTGCCTGGCGGATGTGATGCATGTGGGATGTGAGGATGTGAGCTCTTTGTGTCGCCCCTGCCATATTTGCCTGGTGGTGCATGGTCCTGGCAGAGTGTTGATGTGCTCCTCGTGGCCTGTTTGATTTTTCCATTTTCCATTTTTCCACTCCAGCTCCCAACTCCTCTTTAGCCACCCGGCGGGAGTCAATCAATTCGGTTCGGTTGCGGCTCAGGATCGGGCTCAGGCTCCGTGTGAATTATGTGGCGATAAACTTGGCCAGGATGGTGCAACTTGTTACCCAATATTGTGTGGCAAGCTGAAAGCGAAACACCTGCTGCAGATGCCACAGATGCGAGCAGCAGCACCGCCACATACCGGGCTCACACGTTGATCTTATCGCTGCACACACCCAAAATGAAAGAGTTTGGCCCAAAAAGAAAAAAATAATAAAATAAAGAAAGAAAAGAGTGGATGATCTCAGCCATAAGAATCTCAGAGGGCACAGCTTGGGTGGAAATAATAGGAATGCTTGGAAACATTTTAAAAGGGTTTATATACTTAAATTATACTTTATATTTCAAGTCTGTTGAATGTCCTTGTTAGTCAAGCCTAGTTTATGGCTAAGACATACAGGTATTATTTAAGAAATAAACTAAAATCTGTATTGTATTATTAATACTCTTCTTATAAAATCAAACTTTGCTAGTTGAAATTTTTCATGATTATCTCCCAATTCTATGGTTTTATTTTGCTGCAAACTTAATAAAAATAAAAGTAAATCCTATTAACTTAGCCTTGACTGTAAACCTCCTGCATCTTGTCTCTGCCGGCTTCGTGGGCTGCCGTGCTACGTAGCCTCAGTATGCAAGTGCAACTGCAACACCGATCCGGCTCCGGACTTGAGCTTATCTCACTGACCATGATGATGATGCTGCCTTGGCCTTGGGCGTTTCCTCCTCCACTGCCTCCTCCTACTCCAACTCCATCTACTCCTTCGACTCCTACTCCTCCTGCTCCTCTTGGGGTTTCTGTTTTTGTCGTCCATCCGTTGCCATTACCTCTAGCACCATTTATTTACATTCATTCCTTATTATTTCTCGAGCTCGGAGCTGCCAGAGAGGAGCTGCGGCTGGGTATGGGCCGGTGGCCAAGTCAAGGGCCGCGGCTCGCCTCATTGTCTGGCCACGATGATGCTGGTGGAACCAACCGGTGCGCGGACCTGCCCGCTAATTTTGCCTCTTCACAGATTCCTGCCTCACTGTCCCTCTCTGTCCGATGTCCATCGCAGCTCCTTGTGCATCCAAAAGTTGCGATTTTGGGGCCTCAGCTTGTGTGGGTTGCAGCTCAGGTGAAATTCCTTGGGTTTTCAGCTGCTCGAGGAGTTCATTTTCATGATGGGAATCCTTTCCAGGGAAGGGTATATTGATTCTTTTTGGATTTATATATAAATCTAGAAATCTCTTAGAAGTTTTATTTAAATCAATCTTGCTTCTCCTTACTTCTCTCTCTTTATTCAATGTTTTTTTAAATAAAGGGTATTCCCCAGTCGACTCTACTTAGCTAGAAGCTAACTTCGACTTCAGCCGGACTCCGGCTTGTGGGAGGCTCATGAAAAATTGAGCAAGTACCGCACTTGCAATTTCAACAGCTCATCTGCCGCTGCGCAAAACAATTTCTTGGCCCAGCAGCAGCAGCAGCGGAAACTTTGCCTCCTTCTCGACTTCAAACTGAGCTTCGTTTACCTGGATTCCAATAGTTGTGGAGCCACCAATCTGTTGAATTTCTCAACTGGCAAGTGGTTAAGTTTTAGTTCAGGAAAAAGAAAAGGAAGTCAGCAAGAAAATAATTGCACCTTGATTGTATTTTCGGGTGTGAATTATGCATGAGTTGAGCTGAACAAATGAAGCTGCTGTGGAAAACCAAATTAAGTGGGGTTTCTTAGATGACTTTTAGTGGAAAAACTCGTATTTTTATATATTATATATCAGGTAAATACCTAAACAACAATGAACATTCTTTAACATGGCATATATCTTTAAGGAAATATTTAATAAACTTACTTGAAACAATTAAATTTATTTCATTCGCTTTAAATTTGTGTAAATTCTTCTAGCAAAATCCAAATTATTTTGATAAATACCTTTACTTCCTCTACCTTATGACTTTCTTTAACAAGTCACAGGAATTCCGTCTTCACCTTCCCAAGTAAATCCTCAAATTGAGTGCAATTTCTCACATTTTCCTTGATTTTTTCCTTGTGTCTGTGTGACCAACTCTCAAAAATCGATTCAAATCAGTTGGATGAGTTCTGTCAACGACAAAAACCTTCAATCAAAAGGACGGAGAGGGAGTACTGTATGCCGAAAATTCGGTCTATGCATCGAGCAATTCAATTACAAAGCCCAGCAGGAGCTCTATCCTGCCCAGTGCTGCCTTCTTTTTCACTTGTCATGTCAATGACCAGGTAGGGCTCATCGCTCACCTGGCGACATCTCAACTGGGGGGATGGGTAGCAGGAGGAATAGCAGGAAATGGGGCGGAGACAAAGTTCCAAAGATAAAGCTCTTGGCATGAATATGCAGCTGATGTGCACTTGCACCCCGGACCCGGGCCAGAGCTCCCAATCCCCTCCAGCTTTGTCCCTTTTTTCCCACATTTTCCAACGCTTTAGCCCTAAGCTCCCTGCCACACGGAGAGAAAAACTGGCTCAGAAGAACACTATGCTAAATAAATATTAGTTTAAAGTCTTTAAGATTCAGAATTTCATTTAAATCTAATGAATTTGCTTTGCTTAAAATGAAAATTAAGGGTTTTAAAGTCAAATTTACAAAGATATAGATGAGAAAGATAAGAGGAAGCTACCGGCTGATCCCTTAGATCAAAATGAAGGTAATGCTTTATGTCTTTTAAAAGGCAAAAGTCTAGCCTTAGTCTTATCTTTTCGTATATATTTACCAATTCATTATCATACTTATTTCCTTCCGTGTACTCACAGACGACAGTCTTTTGCACTCACTTTTGCACCATGCAGTTTTCTGCCATCGAGGAAAAACATTGAAAAGCGAGTCATAGATTTCCGTTTGTGCGCCTCGGAAACAATGGCATTTTCATGTTGCACGTAAAACGAACCAAATAAAGCCGGGAAAAAAAAGAAATTCGAGTACTACTATCGCACAATATAACTTAAGTGCAATTCCGTTTTTATCCTTATATTTCACTGCCAGTGGCGCCTTTTTAAGTGAAGTGAACCAAACGAACAACAAATCACACACAAATCGCAGCGATAATGGCAAATAAACTCAAAGTGCCCTGCCCCGGAGGGATAAGGAATGCTCGAAATAAACCTCTACTTCCGGTAGAGCTAGGTTTGGAAGATAACTCTAAGTAGGGACCATTGTCCCCTGGGTTTTGTATAAATAGCCAGGGAAAATGATAATTAAGGCACAGTTCTACTGACATCCTCATCATGGTAAGTCCACCTAGAGGATCTGGCCAGCTAGATATTAATTCCGGACCTCCTCTCCAGCAATTTCTACGTCTGCTGGTTCTCTTCGGCTTACTCCTGGCCTCCCAGGCTAGAACCCTGGATCAGGACAAGGTTCCGGAGCAGGAGAAGGTGGTCAAGCAGGAGATTGCCTCGCCTCCTGAGGTTCACGAAACCGTGGAAGTCAAGCAAGAAGTTAGCAAGGGAAACCAGGAGCCAGAGCCCCAACTTAGTAACTCAATTAACACACAAGTCAAAAAGGAAACACAACCTTCCCAAACTAACTCCATTCAACCTGTGGAGGAGCAGGCCAAGCCCGAAGTCAAGTCCGAGGAGAAGGAACCCAGTGCCAATGAGATAACCAAGGAACAGGAGGATCAGTCCCCCAAAGAGGAAACCCCCAAAGTAAACGTTGTGCCTCTGAAGCCCTCAGAAGTCCAGGGACGCAACAACGGCAATGTCCAGTATGTGTACGACTCAAACGGTCAACTTGTGGGTATCCAAGATCTGGAGAAGATCTTCAAGTACCAGGGAGTGCAGGTGATCAATGGATCCCAGTATCAGAACCAGTACCTCAACCACTTCAACAAGTTCCAGTCCTACCCAAAGGTGGAGTACGTGCCGGAGTTCGTGAATACCACGGGTGCCAATGTGACCCATCACATCCACAACCACACTCACTATTATCCCAACCAGAAGAAGCCCGGTTTCCCACTGCCCTTCCTGCCCAATCCCTTCGATAAGAACGAGCCCAGCTATGTTCAGGTTAACTTGAACTCAACCTCGGGGAATGTGACCCAGCACACGCACGTCCATGAGGAGAGTAAGCCCTTCCCCTTCCTGCCCAATCCCTTCACGGACTTCCCCAAGGTTGTGGGCCTCAGCCTGGTCCTCCTGCCCAATCCCTTCTACGTGAACAAGAGCCAGAGCAGCCTGGGCAGTTCCTCGGGCAATGTCCAGTATCAGTATTACGACAAGTTCCGCTCTTTCTCTGAGGAGCCTCAGCAGCAGAAGCCCAACTTTTACCTGGTGCCCAATCCCCTGGGAAATCACGTATCCACCGATGGCCAAAAGGCTGGCGATGCCAATGTCCTGCTGCCTGTGAATCTGGCTGCTTTGCCGCTCCTGGTCCCCACCTCGGAGGTCAGCCAAGGAAAAGCCTCTTCCGTCTCCGCGGGCAGCATCAAGTTCGAGGATCTGATCAAGGCCACCAATGTCCATGTGAGCCAGCCCTTGAAGCTCCAGGCCAGCAATGGGGCCAGCCAGTTCCAAAAGGATCAGGCTGCTGTCCAGCAGTTGATCCTTAGCCATCTTAGCCAGCAGCAGAAGCTCTTCCAGAAGCAGTCCCTTGTCCCTGACGAGAAGCGCTCCCAGTCCGGGGTCGACCCAGCTGGTGTCCAGGCCGAGGAGGAGAGCTCTGTCCTGTTTGCTGTGGAGATACCAAAACCCATTTATCGCTTCTTTAAGGGCATCTTTGGCGGTTTCTCCAATTAAGAGAAAGTCAGGAAAGGATGGAAAGTAACCCAAGGAACAATCAGGAACTAAGCTGGAATCATGAACTCAAGAACATTATTAGTTTTAAGATTTTTAAACACTTACTTAAACTTATATCAAGGCAAAATCAAGACAAGGAGTCCCTTAACATAAACTAAATTGCATATAAACCCACAAAACTTTTGGCTTTTATTGAAATTAAAACTAACTACTTTAAATTAATTTAATTAAAGGCCTAGCCTAGCATAAATAGAGGTGGAAACTTAAAAAAAATTACCCAGCTCACTAGGAAAAAAGGAAAATAACTCCTCCTACAGTCCTTTTCCCCAGGCTCTGTAGAAATCCAACCTGTTCCACAAACACACAACTCACCGAAACTCAATTTCGGGGAAGGAAACTCGAGCAAATATGATAAATGTGTGTATTTAGGAATCATTACCCTCGCATTTCATTCATATGCAGAGCCAGGCAGCTAGGGGTGGTGGCTTCATTCCCTATTAGGTTATCAAGCCGAGAAGGATATAATCAAAATGTGAACCCACACACACACAGGGAGGAGGGAGTGGGGCCATTATGCTGAATATATATTCCAGGCAACTGCACTCGTGACTGCTCAGCTCAGTCATCTAGGTTTTTGCACCCCTTTTTCGCCGGTTTATCCCCTGCATTTTCATTTCGAAGCCAGGATTCCGGATGCAGAGATGGATGCTCACAGACATTCGCACACGGGCTACACGTGCCTCCTTCTGCTGCCGTTTTGTCATTTTAATGAATACATAATTAGTCTTTTTGCCAAGCTCTCATCTCGCATTCTCTGCAACCTCACCCCCTTAAAAAGGTCACAGCCAAGGCCCAGTTCCACCCCCAGAAGCGCCTTCTTCTGCTGATGATGCTGATGCTGCTGGTGATGCTGCTCCTGATGCTGCTGCTGCTGCTACTGCTGCTTTTGCTTTTGCTACTGCAGCACCTGTTCAAATCATTCGCAATCTGAATTTAATGTCCATGCAGCAACACGTTCCATGGCCTCCTGCACATCATCTATGGTCTGAATGCACTTGAATTAAATATTTATGTTATTATGTAATTAATTTGGGGGTTTCTTTTTACATTTCTTTATAAAATTATGCATATATTAACAAAGAAACATAATTACATTTTATTAAAAAACCAAATTCTGTATCCTTATTTTTAGATGATCATTTTTAGGAAAAGTTAAAGCTTAAAAAATTTATAAAAAAGCCAAAAATGAATTTATTTTAAGTCGGAAAGCTTTTCTGTGATAGTTTTTATGTAGTTAATTTATCGGCATACTAAATTCGTTGGTTTATAAAATTAAAAACTTTGGTCAATTTTTGATTATTTTGACGATGTTTCCCCTTACAAATTTTGAAAAAAATTTTAATATTTATTTTTCTTTCAAACATGACTAGAAACACTGGCCTGTTGATGCTGATCAAGAATATATATGATTTATGGGGTCGGAAATGACTTTTTTAATGCTTTACAAGCATTTAACTAAAATTATAGTTATTTAATAATATTGATAAAAACTCTCAAAAAAACCTCTAATCTCTTTTAAAAATTATCCTTTAAGTATAGAAAACTTTATTTAATCTTTCTGTTCAAACAGAAATAGCTAAAACATTAAATTTTCAATTTAATTCCCATAATATCTATTTAAATTTGATGATACTTGATTATCAAAAACTTCATTTTCCAGTGCATTGCCACTGCAATGTGTAGTTCGCTTATAGGTTCATTTTATACTCTTATGCAATATGGAGATAATGTTTGCTCCTGTCCAGGTCCAGGCCAGCGAGATAGAGCGAGAGAGCAGCACATAATTGCCCGGATTACGTTGGCTCATAAAGTTTTTCCCGGGCATTTGCAATTGTGTTTGCATTTCCCCCTCTATCTCCCATTCCCAATATCGGGGATTCCCATCAGTAGGAGCAGGAGCAAGGGTAGTGGCAGGAAATTGCTGTTTGCTGGATATCGTTTATTTAATATTTAATTGAATCCCGCTGCTGAGCCGAGTTTTTTTTTCCCCATTATCAGGCTACCCGCTCAGGTATCCCGGCGAGTCCTTGTGCGGGGACATTAGTGCCGGCTTATCGGGTTCGCTTTCAGTGCGCAAATTGCGATGTGCGGCGAGTGGATGATATTTTCCGAAAAATACACTTGACCATCGAATAAATTCCCGGCGATTGTTATCGGTTTGTTAACAGAGGGTTCTGGCCAACGCTGCGTATGAGCAATATTTTCACTTTAAACTGATAGAGGGTACTGTAGAGAGTAAAAAAATATACAAAATAAATTAATAAATTCTAGTTAAAGCCGTAAGCCGCATCGTTTGCAGGGCCGCCTTTCGGGCCCCAAGTTTATTACTCAAAGGAATTGGATAGAATCCCAAAGTGGCAGCAACGGATGCCCATAAATATATCATGAAATCAAAAACTTTGCCACAACTTCTACTTCTGCTTGGCTGGTCCCGCTCTTCTTTTTGATTGGTGGCAGGGCCCCCCTCGTCCTTAAGGATCACACTGTAAGAAAATTTTAAAGATCTACAACTTTGAGATATATAAAAAGTTATCTTAAGTTAGCCTTTTTTTCTTAATTATTTGGCTTCGTTTATGGCCTCCTTACACATTAATTTTGTAGCTTTAGAATCTGTTTAAATCCTTTGATAAACCCTTTGTTTTTTATCAAATTTAAAAGATTGTAATCCTTAATTTTTCCTTGGTGCACTCACCCACTTGGCCGCCCTAAGCTTGCGTGTAAACGTGTGGGCCAAAGTGCTGGCCACACGAACAACAAGCGAAGGAGGTGTAGGGGGTTCAGGACCAGAAGCAGGGAGTAGGAGCAGCTTCCCAGGACTAAGAGGGCAGGAGCAGTATCTCAAAGCAGCAGCAGAGTAATGCGTTTCCGCTTCCGGATGGCAGCTCCTTCCAAACCAAAGCCTCTCCTCCTCCCATTCTCGGCTTTGGGTTCTCGCCCAGTCAATTCAATAAAACTTGTGTCCATTTCATTTAAAATTCTCTGTTCTATCTCTGGGCTGGAGCAGGAGCAGGAGCAGGAGCTGGAGCAGGAGACAGGAGTTTGCCAGGCTGGCAAATTAATGGTGTTAAAATTAGTGCCTCGGACGGAGTGGCTGCCCGCATCCGCATCCTCACCTCAGTCCCTCCCAGCACAAACTTTGCCATCTGCCCGGGGAGTCCTCCAGCATCTTCTATTTATTCTATTTATTTAGTTGTCACTCTGCAGGAAATTATGCCATGTTGTTGCTCCTGCGACACGTGTAACCGGCTCTTGGCCCTTTTTACCTGGAAAAACTTTTCCTTCTTAAAGTTTCCATTTTTCCGAAACTTTTTTCTAACTTTTCCCCCCGTCTTCTTTTCTTTTCAGGTGCGATTCCGGAGCGTCGTTTTTTTGGCATCCTTCGCTCGGCGAAAAGGAAGGAAGGTAAGTGGCCTGTGATGAAAATGAAGCCTGTCCATGGGAAAAACCGAATATTTCCCTAATGAAACCAATTAAGCAAACAGCTGAAAATGGCCAAAAATTGTGGCTGCGAAATGATGAAAAATCAAAGGCTAGACAAAGGGTAAACACGGCAGAGAAAGGGTGAAAGTGGATAGTCGAAAGGGATGGACGGAAGGGAAGGGATTGCCTCAATCACGAAATGAACACACAACACCAGAGGGGAAAAGCATTGCCGTCGATTGAGGGGACTTTTCAAATTTAAATGCTCTCTGTGGTTGATTTAAACGAGCTTAAATTAAGGTGTATCTTTGAAGGGAAAAGGAGATACGGATACAGATAGAGATTTAGGGGAGTTTTTGAGCCCAAAAATTACAATTAATCTGAGAGATAATAGAAAGGGAAATAAATCTTAAACTTGTTAAATGAAATTATTTTTCATATTCATAGAGTTGATGTAGTAAACCTACATTATCTTTAAATAAATGTTAAAGTGAACTTAGCTTTTTCCTTTTCTCCCATATTTGATTCGAAAAAGTGTGTTAGAAACCCAGGAAAAATTCCCATATTAAAAGCGAATTGTGCACCTCCAGCTGTGCCAATTTCCCACAACACACACACATTTCCCCCCATAGAGCTGCAGTGGGTTTTTCCTGGCCGTGGAAAAGCCATTTGCCAAAATCAATACATTTATTTAGACCGCAGGCCCCGAAAAAGGGAGAGAAAAGCAAAGCGGAAAGCAAATCAAATGCCGATGAAAACGACACAAAATGTATTTAGCATTTGGCCAGATATATATATATATATCGGGAGAGAGCTTGGAAAATATATTGTAAAGGTAATGCCCGAGTCTGGGAAACCCGAACCAACTGCCTATTTGGTTTTGGTTTTGGCCAAATCGTTTTACGCTTTGTTGCCGCCAGCCATACGGCCAGCCAGGATGCAAATATGTGCACAGGCTTAACGTATCCAATAAAGCCAGGACAGAGAAGGACAGGGACTGGACAGAGACGGGACTGACAGCGCGAGAGGGAGGAGCCACTGATGGACAAAGCTCTGCGGACTCAGCTCGTCATCATTGGACATAAGCAGCTCAGTGCGGCTCATACAGGGGGAGAAGGATTTTGCGCTTTTAGAGAGGAGCTCTAATTTTACCTAATTGCCTTCAGACATTCTGCAGTCAGTTTTTCCTTGGGAAAAGTGGGAAATTCGGAAGTTATTTAGGGTAAAATTGAAGGCAGAACTCACTTAATAACAGGTGACTTTGAAAAGGTTTAAAGATACCTTCTTTGATATTACGATCTTATTAATTGCAAATTTATCTTATAATCTCGAGGATTTATTATGACTTTAATTCGAATTTAATCACATTTTCCCCAAGTGCAGTGTCTCCCCGGCTCATCCGCTTAGTTGGCTCCGATCTGGTGTCCCTACCACGTGTCCGTCCGGTGCAGATTAGACCCCCAACAACTTCATCTGTTGTGGGGAGGAGTGACTGGAGTGCTGGAGAGTGAGCACATCGTGTGCGCCTTTTCGTGGGTTTCATTGGTTTCACTGCAACAATGTTGTGGCGGTGCGATTTATATCGCTGGCCTTAAATGTCATTACCAGCTAAATGCCTTTAAAGAGGCCCCATCCATTCGCCCTGACCAGTTGGCGCCAGCACCGAAGGTGCGACCAGTGACCAGTGACCACTGGCCAAGAGGCCACCCGTCGCGTGTCTCCTTTGGCAGCAAACAGAGAGTAACTACCTGGCAAGATCAGGTTTTATCTCAAAGAGACAGAGAGAAAGAGAGACTCGGACGGCGACTCCTACTACTCCTCCTTCCCCGGGGGCAGACGCATTTATCATCCCGTGCCCGTGACGCGCTGTCGCCTTCAATTACACGCAAATTATTCTGCGCTCAGCGAACGGGAGACGGGACGGCGGCACCTGTGTCTCCACTACAACCTGGTCTTCCTACATCCGTGTCGGAGTGGATTTTATCTTCATTGCAGCAAGGCAGCATGGCAGCATCTGCAACGGGGCGGCCAGTGATCAATCTGCCTTATGTCAAGCTCTGGCCAAACCGATGCCAATCTGATGCTCCAGTTCGAATGGCTGCTCTTGGCAGCGATTAAATTGATTGATCAATAGGTGTATATGGAAAAGTCGGATTATAATTCTAACTAGTGTCATTAAGGGGTATGTCAGAGGTGTTCTGAGTTGATATTTTGATGGCCCGTAAATGTATTTAGGTTTAATTTTGAGGCAGGAAGAGTTGAAGCTGAAACAAAGAGGTATTTGAAAGGGTAGAATGAGCTTAAGGTAGCTTGGGGTAAAGATAGCTAAAGATAAAGATAGTTACTCACAAAACTACTCAGAATTTAAAGATCTTCTTAATAAGAAGTTTAAATTTAGAAACCTTTCAAGGTATTGTTTACCTTGTCCAAGTAGTTACCTTGAAGTTAGCTTTATTATTTATATTTATTCTTGTGTCCTAGACAGATTAAAGTATCTTTTGCTATATTTCGTTTAAAAGTACCTAGAACTGGCATTTGAATCGGAACATTTCCTTTGCTCAAGTGCCAATGCTCGTTGCCTTTTAATTGTCCACTAAAATATGCCGCATGCCCGTCGAGGCGAGTCGAGAGCCATGCAAATACTTGAAGTTTGCCTCAAGTACGCAGCGACTGCAGTCGCGGACTCCTCCCTGCCACAAATGCCACCTTCCTGTGCTCCTCCTGCTCCTGCTCCTCCTCCTCCTCTAGTGCTTTCTAATTAAACAATACAAATGGGGATTGCGACTCAAAGACAAAGACACGCATTCCGGGGAATTGGAATTTCGGTGGCGGTGTCGGTGGCTGTTGATGATGATGATGATGGTGATGCTTCGTCAACAATTTCGCAATGCAAATGTAAGAGGAGGAGTAGGAGAAGGAGGAGTGGGGCAGACTCTGATGGCCGGAATTTTATAATTAATCGCAAATTTCACAGGTTTCGCTAGCACACACACACTCAGTAAGCACAGTAGTTAGTCTTTATTCACAAGTAGGCATCCCTTAGGTCTATGAAGTCGTCCATCTCCTCGGCGTAATCCTCGACAGAGCCACCGGTCTCGCCGTGTCGCGAGTAATGATTGAAAATCATGTCCCTGGTCGCCGGAGCCACCTTGCCGCTCTCGCAGTCGTGCATGTCCTCGTACGTGATTTCGCCGTGTCCCTTGCCCCTGCCCATTCCGCCCAGGTCGTAGCTGTTATAACCAATGGCTCCGCCATTGCCTCCGCCTCCGCTGGCTCCTCCGCCCAGGCCCTTGGACATCCCGTTGCCATTCCGCTCAGCCCCGTTCGAGGCGAAGCCCATCACCTTGTACACCGTCTGCTTGATGCCGCCGTGTCCTCCGCCTCCGCCGCCGCCGCCGCCGTGTGCATGGACCACCTTGTAGACGGTGTGGGTGTGATGGTGTGTCTTCGTCTTGACCGGCACGTGGATGATGAGGCGGCGGTGGGCCAGGCGGCGTGCCGCAATTCCCGTTGCCGTCAGCAGGAGCATCACGGCCAGCAGGCAGCCCGCCAACAAGTGACTCCGCGTTGTCACCTGTGTGGTTTTTTGGGGGGAATATTTGGGAAAGAGTGTTAATAGCGACTTGTGTGTGGGTTAAAGGGGGAGTGTCTTGTCCGTAATTAAATTTAGAGAGACACTTAGAGGCAGCCATTAAATGGATGTAATTATTTTGAGAAGATTTAAGGTGTTAAGTTAAGGTAACAAGGTAGTTAGGAACTAATTGATTGCGTTCTCTTTTTAATATCTTCATTAAAAATACGATGCAATTGAGATAAAATTTCTATACGCTTTGCTGTTAATATTATAATAAAAGCTTATTGGCTTCAAACTTGATTAGGAGATAATATTTAAAAGGATATTCTTATATATTCTTTGGCTTTAAATATTTTATATAATGTTTAATTTTCGGATTTTACTAAGGTTGATCTTTAATGTATATTTCTTATGCTTTTCAGAATTTTTCGGAACTTGAAAAACTTTAATCATTTAATTTATGAATTGTTTTTAATATTATTCTGTTTATTATCTATTTTTAGTTAGTTTAAAAATATTGAAAAACTAAAAGAAATTGCAAATTCATATTAGAAATAGGTTGCTGCTAACAAACACAATTTTTTATATAACAACTTTAATTTATAAAGCTCATCCCTCTGCTTATATTTCCAACAATTAACATTATCCTTTCAACACTTTACTTTAAACTAAAATTGTTTAAAGTCATCAAATATTCACAAACTTTCTTGACATTATGTTGATTACAAGGCTCAAAGGAAGAGTCTTAAATTTGAAATTTATTTACAAGTCGTTTTGTTAATTTTCCGATATTCTTGACTCACTTTGGTCATTTTAATGCAGCTGCTGATGCTGCTGTTAATGCTGTTTATGCTGCTGTTGCTGCTGGCAGTTGTGGTTAATTCCCGACTCTGCTTGTTGTTTGTCAAGCAGATCCTTTAATTAATCCTTTAGTTTGTCCACCCGTAGCACCGAATGGCGCGAATTCACTTTCAACACTGTGTTCGCCGGCTGCAATCGATGGGGCTTTTATATTTGGATGCGGTAATCAGGTTCAGTGCACCATGGATGCACCACAGATACACATTCCATACACTCGTATGCCACTAGCCATCCCACCTATAATGCCTATCCATCATTATCTTCGGCTTGGCGTCGGCGGTGTCGATTGCATTGCAGTGCAGTGCAGCCTCCGCGGAGCCGCAACATTTGCATGTGCAGCGCCGCAGCAACACACAACTGAACACAGTCGCGTCCATGGAGTTACGTGTGCCTAATTATTGCTTACAGCTTGTAGGGCACTGCGAGAAAATGGGGGGAAATATTTGTGGCAATTTGATTTGAATTGTGAAATTCGTGCTTATTTAGAGTCAAACTTAAAACCTTATTTATTTGGGGAGCTTAAACCTTTTTTAAGGTTTAGAAACCTAGAAGATAACAAGTTCCTAAGGCCACAAAGAACCTTAACCAGCTGTCACTAGATTGACGACACTAATTACCAAATAATACTTATAAATCATGATTTAAAATCACATTACAATTTAGTGCTTTAACCTTTAGTCCATTAAAATAGCTTAAAGTCCTAATTTTCTTACTTACTTACAAATTTCCTCTCAGTGTTCCCTTAAACCTTGGGGCGCGGTCGGTGGTGCTCAGTGGAGCGCTTCAAGTATTTTGCGCCAAACAAAAAACATTTTCGCCATTTCGCCGCAGCTTCTCTCATCCATCCATCCAAACATCCATCCATCCATTCATTCGATCTGCTCCCGAATCCAAATCGGAAGCGGCGTTTTCTGGTGACTGGCTCTGGGAGCCGGCGAAACGGAATTACCATTCCGTCAGCCATGGAATCTCACATACGACGACGACTCGGCCTTAAATCCAATCCCATAGCCATGGCATTCAATCTTGAGACGAGAAAGCTTTGTTCAACATTTTATGCAATGCCGCGAAATGCGGAAAAGACATAGATTCGCGCGTGTTTTATATTGTGTTTTTTGCACTTAACATTATTACTTTAATTAACTGACAAAGCATGCGAGAGGTGGCCAGGGGCCAGTGCTTAATTCGTTGCGTATTAAATGTGCATTTCATTAGCATTTGCCAGCAGCGATCGATTGCATTAGCATAACGTAACTTGGACAATGGCTCACCCAGTTTACGGGGCGTATGCGTAACGAATCGTAACAGGGGATCCCCTCCATCCTGGGGGTGTGTTTTTATAGATTTTAAGGTTTCTTTTCTCAAAACTAAATAGTTTGCTCAATTTTGTAAAGATTTCATAAGGGTTTTATGAGTTGGAGGTTTATAATTTCCTTTATATAAGCATTTATGGAACATGTTGTATTCATATTTGTTATTATTTCAGTTTTCAACACATAAAGTTAAATAATCTTTTTAATTTTTTATACTTTTATAGCTTTAACTTCCTTTTATAATACCTCTAACATTTTACAATTTATTCTTCTTTTTTAAACTACATATTCCCTTGTTTGCTTAAGTTAAATGTTATTAAAGTTTATAGCTTGTTTGAAATGCAAATCTCTCTTTAAATCATAAAGTATAATAGATTATGAATTTATTACTATTTTTACAAGCTTATATAACATTTTATTTACCTTAAATCACACTCAGTTTTATGATTTATTTTCCTTTATTTATTTGTACTTTTAACAATTTGTACTTTCCATTCAATAACCTTTATTGAAACCACAACTCTTCAGATTAATTCAATTAATTTCTCTGTGGGAATGGTTATGTTATTATTATGATATTTTACGACTTTCGGCTATTAATTGGCAGCTGGCAATCAGCAAATATTCGTTTATATATTTTTTCTGCTTGAGTGACTGCGAGCCCAACTGTACTTACCACAAATATTTGTATATATATATATAGATATACATATAAGTTTGTGCACTCCCACTGCCTCAGCCTCATTATGTGGATTTAATATCGCGCCCAGAATGTGCACTCGTAAAAAGCACCGAAGGACGAAAAGCTCGTGGAAAATCCAGGCTCCAGAATCCATAGCATATGGCTAATGAAACGTGGCCCGGGAAAGTTTGGCCTTCGTCTTTTGGGGTGGAGAGAGAGAATGGGGCAAGGCCAACAGATAAACTGCAGTAATAAGTAAACGCCGAAATGCGTTGTGCAAAACGTGCCCCATGAATTCTATAACTTTATGGCCATGGCAGCACTCTAATTGTTGAGAATACCCAAAGGATGCTCCAGGACCTGTTCAACATTAAGTGCGTTGATGCCTTTTGCCTTCACCTTCACCTCTTTTTCTGCTTTTATGTTCTGGGTATTACTTGGGCGAAAGTTTGTCCTATGTATATTTTGGCAGTATATTTTGGATTATGGTCACAGAACTTGTAGGTTTTTATGTTGAAACATAAGGAAATATTTATAGAGTTTGTTTATTAGAATCAAGGATAGTTTTTAGTTGTATTTGGAAACGTATGAAACTATTTGTAAGGTTTGTTTTCTAGAATCAAAAGGATTAATTCTATTACAAGTTCCCTTTTTTAACAATAACTTCTTTGTAATTGGACAATTAAATTAAAAAGTATTTATACGAGATATTTTTAAATATATTTTAATTTAAAAAGTATAATTTTATCCTGTTCTAAAGGGTATTTTACATTTCGCTTACCCCAAACTATAGTCCCTTCCACTTGAACTCCTTTTCTCTTTCATGGCTGCCCCTCAATGTTTGCCTTGGTGTAGTAATAATTTTGATCAACTTTTATAAGCGGCGTCATCAACCTGTGTGTATGTCCCGGTTTGAGGATGTAGCTGTGGATGTGGCTGCGGATTTTGGGGCTTCTTGTGCAGGGGCTTCCCACAGCTAACAAACTAACAGCCAACAGCTAACAGCTGCATGTTGTTTGTGTGTGGCCTTAGTTATGCCTAGCCATAAACTGCATGCGAAATTACCAAAAAGCAGGCACACACACACCATACACACACACACACCCACTACCGTTTATGGGGCCAAAAAGTTGCTCATTTACAGCAATCTGGCTGAGAAGGATAACGCGGGGGCCGCCTAGAGAGGATGCTGCTAATAAAATGAAAGCCGAGGCGCTAACAAGCCGCAGCGAGAGACCGGAGAGTGGAGGAGGGGGAAAGGGAGCTCTCCGGAAAACCCAACAGGCAGGCACTGAAACTAACCCAACCGAGCAGAGTCGTAAATCCTGGCTCTGCAGCCTCATCCTCATCCTCATTCCCTGGGCCAAAAAATACACAAGTCCTGCACTGGCCACCCAAAAGCAGCCCCGGATCCGGGCTAAGCAAACTCGTAAATTTGAGGAAATTACAACATGAAAGTCCTGGCCGGCAATGCGCGGCTCTAAATTAAATAAAAATACACTGGGGGTGGGCATCGAAAAGGATGCACTGGGGGGAAATATGGGGTTAATTTGGGGAGACTTGGAATTGGATTTATATTAGTTTTATGAAGGAAATTCTAAGGAATTTATTTTTTTTAATATTATATTTAAATTTATAAACCAAAAACTTGTAGTTAAACTAAATAACAACATCTAAAAGGTCTTAGCATAAGATCTGTATGATTTTATTTCATTTAAAATATTACTAAGCTAACCTTTATTTGTTTAGTTTTTGACTAAAGAAATGATTCCTTTAATGTTTTCAACTTTCAAAGAATTTAAATCTTTCTAAAAATCTAGACAACGTTTTATAACATTTTATTAAGACCCTTTTTTTAAATTTGATTAACAAATATTTAAACCTTGTGAATAATAAGAGGAAATTCATATTTTCCAGTGCATAAACTGGTTGAAAAGGGGGTGAAATGCGACCAGAGTGCTAGTTGGTCAAAACTTTCCGCACCTGTTGGCCAAACTGAAAGGTTGGGTCCCCCCCAAAACAAGGAGCAGGGATAGGGGAAGGATAGGCAGTCACCTGGCGTTAATTAAAGCTGCAACATAAGCTCTCGCAGGACACAGTCCGCTGATTCTGGCGGATTGCTGGAACTCCGAACAGGAGGTGGCCACTTGGGAGTGGAGAAGGAAAGGGGAAGCTGGCCGGGCGATAGAGCGCGCTCAGATTTGTGGCAGCAAAAGTTTTGCCCATCCGGTCGAGAGGCGAGATTTATGTCAAACTAAAGCACTTGATGGCAGAATAGTTGGCATTTAATGGCTGCATTATTGGAGTTTGTTTGGAAAGTGGCGTAACTAATGGGTCACGGCTCTGTGAGGTTAATGCGTACAAATTGCCATTTATCTGTGGCGAACTTTCTGTACCCGAAGTCTATAGGATCCCTTCCCACAGGTGGAAAAGGAAACTAATGTCCATGGACAGTGATTCGAGTGCGGGAATTAGTATAACTCAATTTGTGTCACCTTCCAAGGGGAGTTGGTTTCATTTCAATGGGTTTTGTTGTAAGTCTCAAAAAGCTTTTATGGCTAAGCGATCTTTGGTAAAGTAAGATAGCTATCTGCATTGATTTAATAGAAATTGTTAGCTTATTTCAAGGAAATAATTTTCATAATAATTAATGTGCGTAAACTCGAGTTTAAGCTCTGTTAACTGTTCATGCAAGGCACTGATTTTCCCCCCATCAAAAGCTTAGATTTTATGGCACAACTCCACTCCTGCTTATCTGAAGCCATCCTGGTTGAATCCTCTCTCTCAATCCACTCCGTTCCGTTCCGTTTAGTTCGTTTCTGGCCGGGAGTCAAATGTGGCGCACATCAAAGCCTGTGATGGCCATCAGGGCCACCTGTGCATGTCCAAAAAGGAGGCCCACCCAGCAGCATTTAGCAGCAGCTTCATAGGAAAATCGAGAATCGAGAACGCGAATAGAGGAGCTGCCAGAAATGGCCCGAAGGAGTAAGAGTAGGAGGAGCAGGAGCAGGAGCTCTATGGCTGCGGCAATAAATTTCGATTACATAATTTGTAAATTGTTATAACCCGGCGAAATTACCATGAAATCTCTCTCGCAAGGCATTAAAAAATCTGCCACTTCTGGGCGGGAGTTGGAACAGAAACCTTTCTGGCTGCCAAGGCCCCCGTCGGAGGAGGAGGGTTCATAAAGTTTTATGGTGTTTGACTGCAGAGCATCTAACAAACAATGGGCCTGTTGTGGGATGTGGCTTTAGATTTGGATTTGGGGCCTTTATTCCAGCCTTGCACTTCCTGCTTTGGTGCCTGGGTGGGCTGGGCTACACCGAGGCAAATTTTTAATAGAAATTATGATACTTTTAAAAGGGAAATCTCTCCCTTTTTCAACACTTAATACAAATAAAAATACCCTTAAAATTTCAATCAAGTTCCCAAAAATCTGATTAGATTTTCTCACCGTGCAGTTTACGCATCAGCGGTCGCAATTTCATAGATGATTTCTGTAATGCCCCGATTAGTTTTTATGCCCCAACCATTTGAGACCGGGGCTTGAGTCTCCCGAGAAGCAGGCTGCGCCTCTGTTTCGCCTAATTAATGGCAAATTGAAAGAGAATCGTTTATCTGGCACTTGTTATCGCGGCTCAGTCCGAGATTCCGGCTACCCGGAGTCTATGGAGGAGGCCAAGGGCCATAAATCAACAGCCAATTACAATAAAAATTTATCATGCACAATAAAAAAAGCTAAGCGTGAGCGCGAGCGAAAAAATGACGCAGAAATAATTTACATGGGGGCATTTTTCACATTTTTCCAGCAAAGGAATTTATAACAATGTCCCCAAAGGGACACCAGCAGTCCCCACCTTCCGCCTCTCCGAAACGATGGAAATTTTAATAAAGCACGCGGCATTTCAAAGGAAGACAAAGGGATCCAACTCTGGCTCCAACTCCTGCTCCAACTCCTGCTCCAACTCCGCTTCCAGCTCCAACTCTAACTCCCCTCCAAGAACTCCTCTTCGTTTGGGGTTTTTGCGATTGCAATTGAGGGATTTTCCCTTTTCCCCCAAAAGCTTTCGATGGCCCTTGAAGACATATTTCCCGGAGAGGCCAAAGTGCATTTGCTCCATCTGCTCCAGGAGAGAGAGAGGGAGAGAGCTCTTCATTTGGTCCTTGGCAGAAGTTCATCAGCAGGCAACCTTTTTTTGCAGATCCTGGCCAGCAAATCAAAGTGCGTGCTGCGTGCCGCGTGCTTCCCCTTCCGGGTTGGGTTAGGTCCGGATCCGGAACCAGCTTTGGTTTTGGGTTCGGTTTCGACGGATGCTGATTCCGGTTTCATTTCGGGCTCAAAGTTCGCTCTCTCCCATCCCCCTTGGCTGCCAGTTTCCTGTATTTCAATTTACATTCCGCCCGCAGGACTTATTGCTTTTTTCGCTTTGATCTTCCCCCCTTTTATTCTTTTTTTTGGGCAAAGAAAGCACCCCCTCCAGCTGGAAACCATGGCTTTTTATGGCCTTCATGTCCTTTGACGCTTATCGTGACGCCTGGCGCTGGAACTGGCACCAGGACTCTGCCACTAAGGGGGGCGGCACATTTGTCTTCCACTAACTTGATTTCGGCTTTGACAGAGCAACAACAACACAGAAAGAAAAATGTACAAAGTTAAGGGGTTGAATAGAAATAATTTTAATTCTATTTTTTATATTTTTAATATTTTATACAGTTTTTCCCTTTCTTAGGTACAAAAATCATATAAAATTTACAAAGATCCCTTTCATATTTTCAAGACAAACTTTACTCCCTGTGCATCTGCCAACCTCTTGGCCATATGGAAGACAAGTGCCTCAAAGTTGGCCATCGAGACATAAATACGCACTAGCCGGCAGTTGCTTGACTGTCCTTGGACATGCGGGCTTAAAAGGACAACAAGGACATCTTGGACTGGTACTTTTCCTAGTTGAATTTGAATTTGAATTTGATTCTGTGGTTTTGGCCACAAGAAAGGAGTCTGAGATAAGAGTTCGTCAAAGGGAGCATCCAAAGCAGGACAATATAAACCGATTTTTTTGGGGACATTTAAAAAGAGAGAAGGAAATGTAGTAAAATAAAAGGAAAACTTTAAGCCTTTAAGACTCTCCACAACTTATTAAATATGCTAAATATTTAATATAAATTTTACAACTTTGGACTTAATTTTGCCAAAAATTTCCAAATAAATCATAAAAAATCAAGCAGCCATAACGTCCTTGCCAAAATGAACATGGCAAAGCCCAATGCCACACTCTTTTCACCTGCAAATAGCACACTTTCCTTTCGGCACTGGCTGCTCCTCCTCCTACACCTGCTACTCCTCCTCTCCCACTGCCTCTCCAACAACCACATTTAAATTTATTAAGGCCATAAAATGATATTTTTGTGGCCCGAGGAGGTCTGTTGGCAGATGGGCTCATAAATATTTAAAACCGCTTAAAACACGCACGAAAAACCAAAAACCAAAAGCTAACAAACGTTTAATTTTATTGCCCTGTCCCAGGCCCCGGCCAACCGCATCCCCCAGAGCCAGCCGCCAGCCTACGCCTAATCCCTTCCAGCTTGTTAAAGGGCTGCTCCGAGTCTCTCCAGTCGATAAAAGATTTTAATTCACTTTTGATCGCGTTCGGGAATCGCACCTATTCAAATCTCTGAAATGTCTTGACCACCCAAAGGCCAAGAGCCCATTAAAAGCGCATTAAACTGGCCTCGGTCGGCCGCAACATGATCCCGGCTAATTGAAAAGGTAAAAACTCAGATTTGTGTAAATTATTTTTGGCATAAATTAGCCATTTGATGGCTGTGCAGTGGGCAGGCATGTTGGCATTGGCACCTGATTCAGGTCCCCCAGCTAGACATGGCCAGCTGTCAACAAGGATTAGGTATTGACTGGGACTGACTCTGGCTTAAATATGGACAGAGTTGAGGTGGTCACAAGGGGAAATTTATATTATTTTGTATATATAATTTTTATTTGATAATTTTTTAGCCAAATTAAACATAAAAAAATCCATAACTCCGCTAAAAATGGTTTAAATTTAGTTTGGAAAGCTTTTCTATATTAGTTTTTAAAAGCTTTATAAATCTACAAACTAAAGATAACATTTTAGAAAATAAATTTTTTTGATAATTTTTCAGAATTTTAACGATGTCACCCCTTAAAAAGTTATTAAAAATTTTTGAAATTTTTTGTCTTGCGCACAATCGATGCGTCTTTTAATGCTGATTAAGAATATATATGGTTTATAGGGTCGGAAAATACTTCTTCATTCAAAAAAATTAAATTTACTCGTCATTAGTATCCTGTAAGGGTATAAAAACCAAGAATAAATTACACATAAAATGTGTTTAAGGTTAAAATATATGGAAAATAGAAATCCCCTGAAAATATACCTGCTAAAATCAGGCGTGAAACCGGATGAATTAGCAACACTGGCCAGTCACCTTTGGACAATCTGAGAATCGGAATCAACTGGATGCTGGATTTTATGGCCGCCGTGGAGCAGCTCGACCAATCTGGTGGTCACTTTGATGACTCTGGACCAGGGCTAACACTTGCTGGACTCGGGTAGGGTCGTTAAAGATTTGACGATCCCTCCGGAAGCTGTTTAATTTGTTTTGGCACCTCGGCTAAGTGCTGGAAGGATACGAAAGATTAAAGCTGGAAGCGGGATCGAGGCCCGAGATTTTTAATTAAATCCCCAAGAAATCAGGGTTTTATTTATACGTCTGCCTGGCGTTTGGTTAACCCATTAGTTGCGACAAAGTCAGTTGCGAGTAGTTTTGCCGTGGCTGTTTTACAGTTGTGTGGCCCGGCGGCACCAAGACACCGGATCTGGCGGGGATTGGAGGCTCGAGATCGGTTAGAGAGTGGTCCGTCTGAGGCGCTGCCATGTTTAGTGGCAATTAAAATGTTTTTATCTTATTAGTGCGTCTTATCTGCGGCTGCCATTTACGAGATATATGCGAGGGACGTGCGCGAAACGCCGACCAAAAACAGTTATCGATTGTCCAGCAGCAGCCTCTGGGGCTGAAGGCTAAGGAATCTGGCTTAGAGAAGGCGGCCAGCAAAGAGATTAAGTTTGATTGGAAAATTTCTAGAGTTCCTCAGTTCCCCTCCAGTTTTGCCTGAGATTATACCGACCGGCTTGCAGCTTTCTCTGCTAATTTCCCACATTCTAAATCTGGGAAAATAAATATCTAAAAGGTTAAGGCTAAAACAATTGCTCAATAAGTAAGAGATTTATTTGGAATCTGTAAAATTATTCAACATTTTTACTAGTAAACAAAACACTTCAATAATTGGCCGTTAATCACATGCAACAGCAATCAATTCCAAAGGCCTTTTTAGCTGTCGGTCCCAGGCACAAATCAATTGCTCGATTTGCACGCTTCGACATTTCTCGATTGAATTATTATCACCAGAGGAGAGTCGCACTGGGCCAATGTCCACTCCACTCCAGTCCAGGACACCAGGGGCTGGCTGCTCCGTCCAGGGGGAGTGACAAACAGACAGACAGCTGTGCGGTGGCTTTGACTGGTGCCTTGTGGAACGCGCCGGTCCGTTGACCACAATGCCCCAGTGGCCATGTTCATGTTGGTCCAACATCCCATATTTGCAGCAGGCTGGCCAACAAGTTGCAAAACAAATTTGTCAGAGAGCTGACCATTTTTGGGCAGGCGTTGCCGCTTTGGCTTTGTGATTTGTGATTTGGATTTGTGCAATGCGTTGCTCATGTCGATGTTGCAGTTGCATTTGTGTCGTGGTGTTGCTGCTGCTGTTACTGTTGCTGATGTAGTTGCTGGTGCTGCTGCTGTTGCTGCTGCTACTGCTGTTTTCCGGCGCAATGTTGTCATTAGCTAATTTGGCAGCCAGCCGACTGCGTTTAATTAGAGGGCCGCCGCTTCTGAGCTGCTGCTGCTGCTGCGAGACCCCGAGCAACACTTTCGATTTTTAGGCCCCTAGCCCACTGGCCACGCCCTTAATCCGGCCCTGAACTGCTTCACCGCTGTACCAAGGCACTAAAAGAAATATATATATTTATTATGAAGAGATTAGTAAACTAAAACTTTACTTAATTCAATGATTTGGATAGCTATTATGTTCTCAGAAGCCTTACAAAATATTTAACAAAGTCTTGACACCCTATTTTTTCTGTGATAATTGATAAGTTATGTTTTTATTATAACTTTTATTATTATTAAATATTAGCTGTTATATTTTTCCTTATTTCCAAACATATTCTCATTTTATTTGCCAGTGTTTCAGAGTGGCAATCACGTCTCACGTAGAGGCCATTAAAGGCCACAGCATCACGATCGAGTTGGAGTCGAGCCAGGAGACGGACTCGGAGCAGCGGCTGATGGAGCTTGAAGCTTGCAGCTGGAGCTCGTTGCTCCGTTGCTCCGTTGATCGTTGCTTGCAGCTCCGAGTCGGCGGAGCTGAGTGAATGACTTTGAGCTGGCCTGTCGTCACACCCCCATGTAATCCTCGCACGATCTCTGCGCTTGAACCTTTTTGATTAGGGCTGGGGCAACCACCAACCAACCGACTGACTGACTGACAGTCAGAACCCCGTCCACCTCCCTTGGAGCAGCTATAGCTGGAGGGGGCAGGGCAGATCCCCCGCAATGGAATCGCCACGCCAAAGGTCGTTAAAGTCGCTTGGCTGCCGTGGCCGCTGGGCCCGCAGATTCTTACCAGGGCTCAGGGCCTTGTCCTTTCTGCGCTTCATCATGGCTTAGTTATGAACTCGAGAGGAGTTTCCCTTTTCAAAACAAAGGAGTACACTTTACTTTCTTGTGGGGTTTGTTGGGGAATATAATTAAATTAAGGAAAATTGGAAATGATACAAAATAAAAATCACAACTTACCCATTCTGCTGACATAATCAATATTACTTTTTTATGTTTTACTTACTCTCTGTATCCAGCTGTCAGCCCATACATATATACCGATGACATTCCATGTAAACATGTTGCTAATTTGTCACAATTTGTCTGCTGCAGTTTCTCTGGCCATAACTCGTGAGAGGGTAACAGGCAGGTGAGTCCATCTCGAGTCCCAGCCAAACCTGACTCTGTTTTCTCCTCCATTGAACGTTGTGCAAATGTGCTAATCCGCAGCGGGATATACCAGAGAGAGAGAGAGGCGATCCAATATTTGGTGCGAGTATCTTTTTTTTGAAATACCATCACGTTTCGACATTTTACTACTCACTTGTGGCACGTTGTTGCCATTGAGCATATCAGCTTGGAATTTTATTGGCCACGCTTCTTGCATCCTCGTACACATACCCATCCTCCTACCCCTCTTCCTACTCCTCCTCAACCTCCTCTTCATACTCACCTTCGCCTTTGCCTTTGCTCGCTGATCGTGGCCTTGATAGCCGCATGTGAAGGCGATCCTCTTCCCGATCTCCCTCACCTCACACTCACTCTCTCTCTCTCCGTCTGCTCCTGACATTTATATTGGCAAATATTTTAAATATTCCCTGCTCTCCCCCGCTCCCCCTGCATGTGGGTGTTGTCCAGGCTGCCCAGCTCCAGGTGTCGTTATCGCCTCTCAATGGTCTTTACGGCCAGCAGCTGGAGTGGGGGTTAGTTTCCTTCCCAAAGACAGCCGACGGACTGCACAGACTCCACATCGGTGAATTGAAGGAATCTTTAATATAATTGGAATTTTTATTGTCATGCGAAGAGTCTCTAAGAGGGTACTGGGTGAGTGGCTAGTAGTTGATGGGTTTAATAACTGAGTGGTGTCTATTGGGGGGACAATACTGGGCCTTACAAAGGCCTTGTAATTTTAATTAAAATAGTTTTTTCAAGGTTTTTAAAGAGAAGGTTTCTCCCTTAAGGCTTTCGCTTAATATTTCTTCTTTAAATACAAACCAATATTTAATTACAGTTCCCTCGCCATCACCCACATATCGCCATAATGGTGACGATGCCATCGGTAGCATCATCAACGAGATTCCCACCACGGATGGAATAGAGTTGCAGGCCCAGGAGAACGACTACGTGCTCGAGGATTCAGCCTTGAGAGGGCCCATCTCAATTCAGTTGCCGCCGCCTCCCAACTACTGTCCCCTGCCACTGACACCGCCGCCCAGCTATACGGAGAGACCAAGGCCAGCAGGATCAGGATCGGGATCAGTTCAGGCTGCCATACCACTGAGATCGGCAGCGGAAGTCACAGCAGCAGCAGCAGCAGCACGTCAACAGGCACGACGCCGACGAAGACTTAGGGAACTGCAGCAGCAACAGCTTCGGTTCGCTTCCAGCACAGACAGCAGCTCCAGCAGCTCCGAATCCAGCTGCCCCGAGCTAGGAGGTAGTGCCACCAGACGGCAGCGTCGCCGCAGGCGTGGATTGAGGGGTAAGCCAGTTAAGGGATATCCAGTGAAACCAAACTAAAGCTTCATCTCTCCCTTTGTCCACAGATGCCTATTGTCCAGATTTGTTGCACGCCTGTGCCCTGATCCTTCAACAGCCCGGTAGCAGCGACAGTTCCGTGGGCAACTTTACGGCCACGCCACCGCCTCCGACCGAACCCGCTCCCAATCCCGAGCCGGAGAGCTTCGAGTACAGCTCGGACTATGTGGAGATCGATGAGCTGCTGCCACTAGTGGCCGGCGGGCGAGCCAAAAGCACTCCGCAGCTGGCGATGGGTCAGAACCTGAGCCTGCGACGGCCGCGCATCTCACTGACCTGGGTGCTCCGGGAGCAGCAGCAGCAGCAGACGCCCCAAACGCAGGCGGCACCTCCCACGCCGCAAAAGGAGTCGGTGGTGCCCCATCATGAGGATGAGGCGGTGCAGCAGGAGCGCAAGGAGAACGAGGCGCTGGTGGTCAGGACGGAGCCGGTGCCCACGCAGCTGGATGTCACCAAGAAGCGGTACAGGGTCAAGCAGCTACCGAGCGGCGGAGAGCCGCTCAATGGCTATGCCACCACGCCCACCGCCCACCAGGGACCGGCCAACGGGCACCTGGCCAACCACCAGAAGTTCTTCAGCAACCAGAACCTGCTGGACGTGTCCAGGAGCAATCAGAACGGCGGACCAGTGGCCGCCGCCTCCACCAAAGAGCTGCTCTTCGTGTGCACACCACAACGGGCGCCCAGAAGCGATTGCCACAGCGAGGCGCTGCTGCTGGCCAGGAAGCGGAACGAGATCCGCAAGAAACTGGCCACCAGGCTGCAGCAGGCGCGATCGAGTGGCTCGCAGGCGGGCGAGGCCAGGGGATCGGTCACCGGAGCGGAGTCGCTGAAATGCACCTCCTACTCGGAGCCCAGTTTGGTGGCAGCCTCGGAGGGCGGAGGGGGTGCCAGTGGAGGCGCCTCTGCACCCCATCAACAGCAGCAACAGCAGCAGCAGCAGCGTCGCCATCGCCATCGCAAGCGCCGGGATCGCAATCGAGTGCAGCGCTTCGGCTACGAGATTCACAACGTGGACGAGTTCCTCTCGCGCTGCTCGCTGGCCACGCCGGGCAATATACCCGTTGTCCTGGCCACGGCCAGCACCCTCTACCAGACCCGACCCGGCGGCTACCAGCTGGAGATCCCGCTGCCCCTCGGCATGGTGGTGAATGCGGTGTTCAAGAACCAGAACTGGCTCTATGTCCAAACGCCGCACGCGGAGGAGGGCTATGTGGGCTACGCCTGTTGCCTGCCCCTGGGGATTCTGCCGCAGCAGGCGAGGGCTGGCTCGCGGAGCACTCCCTGCTGGGAGTCCAACGCAGATGTCTTTCCCCGGCCATGTGGCAACATGACCGACTCGGAGAAGGAGATCCGGCTGAGGGGCGGCACTCGGTCCGATGGCGCGCGCACGCCGCGCAGCCCAAAGCCAGCGGATGAGCTCCTCAAGATCAGCAACACCGCCATCCACAACAACAACAACAATAACAACAACCATAGCAGCAACAACAACCAACTGGCGAAGGGCGGCAGCACGGCGAGCTCCCTGTACGGCGAGCAGCAGGTGGACAAGCTGTATCTGCGAGCCGCCTCCAAGCCCCGCCTCGTGGAGAAGGCCTACGCCCAGCTGCGATCCACGCGCCAGGTGGCTTCCGGTTCCGCGTCGGTCAGAAGCGGAGCGTCCCAGGACGAGTATGTGACCCTGCAGCAACAGCAAAAGTCAACCAAGAAGCTGCCAAATCCCACCCTGCACTCGCAGACCCACCTCCATCAGGCCCAACCTGCCCGAAGGCTCTCCAATGTGTCCTACATCACCAACGGCCAGAATGGCCAGCATTTGCATCCCAAATTTGTGCCGCTACCGCCGCCGTACGAGCACAAGCCGGCCAAAAGCCAGGCGGAGGCGGACGCCAGCCTGAAGGCGCTGCGCCGGCAGCAGGAGGTGGGCCAGCGGCAAACTCTAGTCGCCATCAACACGGACTACATCACGGAGAGCATTGCGGTGCACAAGGGCGAGATTGTGACGCTGTGCGAGTGTCGCGAGTCCAAGGATCAGCGTCAGTGGTTCTACATAAGGACGCGGGACGGACGCGAGGGCTTTATACCGGCCGAGGTGGCCGGCCATGGCTACCTGTAGGAACATCACCTGGTTAGGGTTGTCTTTGGAGTGAAACTTTTTGGGGGAAGGAAGGTAATCAAGGATAACTTATCAATAAATTGGGTTTACCTTCCCTCTCTCTGGTTTTTTCCACTCGAAAGGGCGACCCACATTTTCCCACACCACCACCAGTCAAGCTCTACATTTAAATCAATTAGCAATTATATCCATCAAACATTAAGCACTCCCATTCGCGCTAATTTAGTACGCTTCTAGTTGTAAACTGTACTCGTAACTCGTAAGTCCTAACTCGTAACTATTATCGGTGTCCGTAATTGAAGAATACTTGTGTAATTTGTGTATGTGTGAGCGTGTGGATCCTCCTCCTCCTTGACGAAGGAGTAGGATCTTGTATTTATCATCTAGCCTAGCATTACCGAGTAGTCTCTATGTAATAGAACACTTGATAAACGGAAATCAAAGACGAAAGCGCAGACGGAAACTATTTATAATGATTACTGTACTTGATGCTTCTACTAAATAAATATTTAAATAAATATTTCAACGTGTTTGTGTAAAAGATGTATGTAATTTATGATTTTATTATCCGCTTTTAATTGGGTAATATAAATTAACTCGGTTAAAAACATTGACACAATCGTGATATTCCAATATTTGAGCTACTCGTTAATATTTCGTCTAAAAACTATCAATTGGGTTTGGGCTTTATACAATCTTTTTGGCCAATCGTTTTCGTATTACAGATAATCAGCAATTTCTTTAACAATTTGAGTCGATTTGTTCTCTGTTTTATGTTATTGCTTATGCACAAATACGTGGCTTATGAAAATATATATATATATATGCTTACGATAAGCTATTGATATCAATTTTTGTATATCCATATAGGTTCGTTCCTAAAATTATTGCAACCTTCGATCCGGACGAGCTTCTCTCAGAGATGCTCCACAAATTTTAACAGGAAGAGAGTGTATATAGGTAGGTACTTAATTAAATATTAAATTAATTGCGTAGATGAATAAAGATCGAATGGGCATGCATCGTTAGAACAATTTCGAAACTTATGAAGTAGGAGACATTTACAAAAGTTTATTAATTTACAATTGACTGAGCACGTTTTTTTTTCGACACAACTGAGCGAAATACAAAAGTACAAACACAAAGTTACGAAATTGCAGGACAAAATGCTACACAGAATTCACGTACACAACTAAAAATGCTACGAAATAAATTAATCTACAAGTCTGCGTAAAATATATCATCGATGTCACTCACGAACGCAACTTAAGTTCTATTCAGGGGGAAAAAGTGACTGTCCCGGTGTGTGTTTCTTTACTTGCGAAACTCCGGACTGGAACTGGGCGACGCCGTCGACACATTGTCGAGATTGGTGTTCGTATTGTCGAAGCTCTCGTGCTGCGGCTCCGGCTCTGCCGGTGGCTCCGGTTTCGTCAGCAGCACCGTCATATTCTTCAGGTTGCTGGGCTTCTCCTCCTCGTCGTGGTTGATGTTGAGCATGGCATCGTTCATGCGATGATAGTGCGGCTTTTGCGAGGTGCTTGGTCGCGAGTAGTCCAGGTGATCGTACTCATCTAAGCCGAAGAAAAGTAGGAATAAAACGAAATTTTATTATTAGAAAACTGTTGCAGGAAAGTTTCTAAACACTGGACATGAGTGAGAACGAACAGAGCACTGGCTACTCTACACAGGATGGTTCTAGCTGGCAGAACTCTTGCTTTGGCTTACCCTCGGGAAACAAAATCTTGCTATAAATTTTCACTGATTCATGCCAAGGGATGCAGAGATGCAGATAATGAGGGGTATATATATAGTTATAGTAGTTAGTTGTGATCGTATTGGAGTAGAGTCCTCGAAAACCTACCGGGATCCTTGTAGCCCTCCTTGTGCTTGATCTCATCGTAGACATGCTCCTCCTTCAGCGACTCGTTGTACACAATTGGATTGGTCAAATCCGCATTCAGGTTCTTGGTTAGCAGATCATGATTGTAGTTGATCGAATAGCTGCCCACTGCGGGATATGGAATAGAAATATCATTAAAGACACAAGATTCAATATGCAAAGTTGTCAAAAGCTCACCCCTGCCACTGGCATTCGAGTCATCGCCGCCATAGTCCGTGCTCACGGTGCTGCGCTGGTCAAAGTTGTTCATTTTGCGCAAATTGTTGGGCAGCAGACGCGTCTCCGCCTGCATGCCGTACACGGGATTGTCAAAGTTGTGATTGCTGGGCGGCCAGCCGGTGGCGTTCGTTTCGTGTGTGTAGTGGACATGGGCAATCTCCGTCTTTAGGTTCGACACCCGTCGGCGGTAGTAGAAGAAAACGGCAAAGATGATGAAGGCAAACAGGGTCATAAGGACTAGGGTCAAAGCCACGCTAGCTCGGCTCGCTGCGGATAAGAGGCATAAGTAAGGATCTCCTGGCACACCTAGCAACACTCACAATCTTCTCCCTGATCCGCTACCCGCTGGGAGGCAATGAGATCGTCGCAATTTTCGCCCGTATAGCCACTTCGGCAGACGCAGCCGTGAGCCGCATGACACTGGAAGTTGGCCGAGGGACAGGCGCAGGGATTCATGCAGTGCTCGCCGTAGAAGCCCTCCGGGCACACCTCGTCGCAACGGGTGCCCATCCAGCCCTTCTCGCAGATGCACATGCCGTCGTTCTTGCGGCAAACCTTGTGGTGCAGGCAGCGACACTGCTGGGCGCAACCCTGGCCGTACGTGTCCGTGGGACAGGGCTCTTTGCAATTGGCCCCCGTCCAGCCCGGCAGGCACTGGCACTGTCCAGTCACATGGTTGCACTCGCCGCCATGGTCGCAGTCGCACTTTAGCTTGCAGCCAGGTCCGTAGAGTCCAGCCGGACAGGGATGCTCACAGATAAGGCCCAAGTAGCCAGTGCGGCAGAGGATTTCGCCGGTAATGTGATCGCAGCTCTTGTTGCCTGTAAAACAGAAAAATTACTCGTTTAGTAAAGGGAAACATTTCCTCATCGATCTGTGATCTTACCATGAAGGATCTCCGGGCAGCGCTCCTTGCACTCCATGCCATAGAATCCACTCGGACAGGGCTCGGCACAGTCGGCGCCCGTCCAGCCGGGCGAACAGATGCAGTTGCCAGAGTCGGGGTCGCAGGAGGAGTTGTTCAGGCATCTGCAAACTTTATCACAATTGTCACCATAGTAACCGCTTGGACAGTTGGTCTCGCAATGAACGCCTTGGGTGGTTTTCGGTCATCGTTCGGGGGCATCAGACAAGGACAACAAAAAAAATACGAGAAACACAAAAGGTGCAATACCAGAGAAAAGCAAATTAAAACTCGTAAGGAAACGAAACATTAGGCATGCGCGAAATGGGAAAGTAATGAAGGTAATGAGAGTGCAAGGGGGATGTTAAGGAGTTGGTCTGATAATCTTGTTAGGTTTTGGGAATTTTGAAAGGAGATTTGACCTATGCTGAGATTGATATTACTTGAAACTATTAATAAAAAAAATATATAAGGTAAGATAAGAAAAGATAAAGCTGGAGAAATCTTTGTGGCTTTAAAAACCTTTAAAATATGTCTAAGAGCATGCTATAAAATATAAATTTGTAGACAGCATTAAGCGACTTATTATCACTTCTATACCTTTAGAATTATACCTTCAGAATTGTAATAACTTTTAGAAAAAATATCTGACAAAATACATTTCTACAAATCAAAAGAACTATTCATGCATAAAGAATAGAAGAAGCATAAAGATGATCCTAACATAACACCCACATATTTCAGGTCAACTTGAACAGATTTTCAAAAGGATTCCCGAATATTTGAATGGATTCCGATGAGTTATGCAAATGCAAGTGCAATGTCAATGTAGATAGAAAGATAAACCCTGGTGGTAGTACCTCCCCAGTCCTGCTTGCATACACAGCGTCCGTTGGTGGCATCGCAGGCCAGACTGTTGTTGAAGTCGCACTGACACTTCTGGCTGCAGCCGTGTCCGAACCTGCCCCGCTCGCACTTCCGGTCACACCGCTCGCCCGTCCAGCCGGCGGCACAGGTGCAGGTTCCGTTCTGCGGATTGCAGGCGGCATTGTTCTGGCAGTCGCAAACGCTCCGACAGTCCTGGCCAAAGTGGTTGAGGTCGCACGGACGATCGCACTTGATGTTCTTCCATCCGGCGGTGCACAAGCACCGCCCCGTCTCCGGCTCACACTTGGCTCCGTTCTGGCAGTCGCAGTGCAGGGCACAGTCCTGGCCGTAGGTTCCCGCCGGACAAATCTCCTCGCAGGTGGATCCCGTCCAGCCCGGCGCACACAAGCACTTGCCGCTGATCGGCGAGCACTTGGCTCCGTTCTTGCAGTTGCAGGTCTGCTCACAGTTGGCGCCGTAGCGCAGGAAGGTGCACGGCCTGGTGCACTGGGCACTGCTCCAGCCGATGCTGCAGTGGCACTTGCCCGTCTCCGGGTGGCACAGCTCCGTGTGCTCCATGTCACACTCGCAGGTGCTGTTGCAATCGATTCCGTACTTGTCCTTCTCGCAGATTCGCTCCTCGCACCTGTCGCCCCGCCAACCCGGGTTGCAGATGCAGGATCCGTTGGCTCGATCGCACGTGGCATCATTCTCGCAGCTGCACGTCTGCGTGCAGTTCAATCCGTACGTGTTGAGGGGGCACTCGTCGAAGCAGCGCTCGCCCAGGTAACCAGGAGGACACTCGCACTTGCCCGTGATGTGATGGCAGGGCGCTGCCTTGTAGCACTCGCAGGACTCCTCGCATCCCGGCCCGTAGCTGCCCACGGGACACTTGTTGGCGCACACCTCGCCCGTCCAGCCGGGATTGCACATGCAGGCGCCGCTCTCCGGCTGGCACTTGCCATCGTTCTGGCAGGGACAGTCCTGCTGGCACTGGGCGCCGTGCTTGCCGTCCGGGCAGCGCATGTCGCATCTATTTGGAGCGGAGGATTAGTAGGGATTCGTTCGGGGGGGAGGAGGAGACATGGCCCAAGGGGAGCAAAGTTAAGCGTAAATGCAATGTGGCATGCATAGTGTTGCATTCTACGATTAATTTTGCTCTTGATATGTCTCCGAGGCGAGGGGCGGCTCCTCTTCTCTTCCCACTTACAGGGGACCCGTGAAGCCGGGCGCACACTGGCACTCGCCGGACACGTGGTGGCACTTGCCGCCATTCTCGCAGCGACACTTCTCCGAACAGTTGGCCCCGAAGAAACCCTCCGGACAGAGCTCGGCACAGCGGACGCCGGCATAGCCCTTGGCGCACTCGCACTCGCCGGTGAAGGGCTCGCAGACGGCGTTGTTCAGGCAGTCGCACTGCATCGAGCAGTTCCGGCCGTACCAGCCCGGCGGGCAATCTGACAGGAAGAGTAACACAACAATCGTGGTTAGCAGCGGTTACGGACGGGTTACGGGTCGACAGTTAGTTGCTGCTCTTGCTCTTGCTCTTGCTTTTCCTCGCATCTTGCATTTTGCATTCTAAGCTTAAGGACAATCCCGGAAGCGGCACCCGGAACTAGACGCTTTGGTGAGGGGTGCTTGCACCTGAAGAATGGAGTCGGAAGTGGACTGCATGTGTGCGTGAGAGAGTGTTGTGTTTTGTTGTATGGTGTGTGGGTGTTCGGGTTTAGACTTTGGATCAGGAAGGCAACTCAAAAAAGGGGAAAACCAACTCAAAAACTACAAAGCAACACAACAAAGGAAGACGTACAGAGATAGACACAGAGCACAACTAAGCAGATACTACGTGCAGGTCCCTGGTAGTCCAAGGACTCAATGCCCTTGCAGAGGCCACTCTTGGGTTTATAGGTACTTAATTTTTATAAACTAACCTAAAACTATATCACATTACTTCTCTCAGAATCCCTTTCTTCAATATTAAATATAAAATTAATATATCAGTTATTATATATTTACTACAATTGCTTCGTTACTATATTACACACATGTTTCTTTGTGTTTTGGGTTTGCAAAACTAAATTTTGTACTATTTATTCCAAAAGTTCTACCTTCGCATGTTCTTATGCTTCTGGAAGTACGAGTATCTGTTGCCCGGACCCGGCAGGTGGACATGCTGACGGATCTCATCCAGATTAAAGTTGTTTGGTTCGTAAATGTATTGAGTCTTGATGGCAACCGATGACCCACTGGACCTGGACACAATTTCGGGTGGCGGGGCTACTGGTTTCTGTGTTGCGCCCAAAACCTTCCAAATGTCATACTCCGACTCCTCCTCCTGGACCTGAACGGCCGACTCACTGGATGCGTTGGTGTGCGTCCTTTGCGGATAGTGACGGAAGCACTCTTCCCGCGCAGCCGCCTCAACTGCCACCTGTTCCACGATCGGATGGTGCAGCTTCTTGGCATACTCCAGCAAATCATGCGTCTCCGGGAACTGTTTGGTGTCCAGAAAGAAGCTATTTTGGGAACTGAAGATGTTTCGCCTCACTATAATGTCGGCCTCTAGCTCCAGTTCAACACCCAGATCGCAGGCACGACAATCGAAGTGTGTGATCTGCGTACTCGCGTTGAGGGCGCAGATCACCTGCCGTCCCAGAGTTGGGCCCAGTGGCACGGCCGCAATCGTCAGGCGGCGCAGCGGTTCGTGGTTTCGCATCAAGTCGGTGATCTCGTTCGAGAAATGAATGACGTTCACGTCCAGCCCGGAGACATTCAGCTCTTCGACGTGATCCGACTCCTTCAAGTGCGTGCACAGAACGGACAGGGCCTCGATGGTCAGCTTGTTGTGCGCCAGTCCCAGGTACTGCAGCTTGACGGGGCTGTGTCGCTGCAGTGCCTCGCCGATGGCCAGCATCGAGTGTGTGTCCAGGCGGTTGTACTCCAGCTCCAAAGATCTCAGCATGCGTGGTCGATTCAGGAGGATGCCTAGGAGTCGGCCACAATCGTCGTGCATCTGGTCGTAGCCAAAGTCCACCACTTCCAGGGAGCTCATCGATCGGAGCACCCGGCACAGGGGATAGAGCTTCAGATGGTTCATGCGGCTGTTGCGCAGCCGGAATATTTGCAGCTGCTTCAGGAACGACAGGCCGCGCGACAAGTTCACCATGTCCCGGACAGAGAAGAGCAGGTGTCGCTTGTGGTAGTCCCTGCCCAGCTGCAGAGGGCCGAGGAACTCCAGGCTCAGCGAGACGAGATTAGTAAAGTGACCCACGAAGCTCAGATCGACGTGCCAGCAGTCATCCTCCGGATACTCGAACTTCCTGAGGTGGTTCAGGTAACGCTCCTTGTTGCGTTTGTCATTCACCTTGTCGTCCCCATCATCCGGCTCCGGCTGCACTTGAATGTCGAAGGGGCCCGTGATCTCCGGCTTGGGAGCTGGGCTGGCGACTTGCTTGCGACGCGAAGTCCGATTAACCCTTGGACTCTGATTCGCCAATTTGACATCTCGGCGCGCCTTGCGCTCCGCTCGATTCGCTTCCGCCATCTCCCGCAGCTTCTGCCGTTCGACATTCCGTTCCTGTCGCGCTCGTCTCCGCATCTGTGTTTCGTCGTCGTCGGTGAAGGCGATGGCGGGCGCTGGCGCTGGCGCTTGTTTGCCCAAAGTAAAGCCAAAGTACTCCTCGTTCTGCTCTCCCTCTCCCCCATCCTCCTCCTCTTCCTCGCCCTCCTCCCCGTCCAGGGTTCCGGACTCATCACTGGAGATCTCCAAGCCATGGGACTCCTCAGAGCTAATAAAAGGGTCCGAGTCTTTGTTTGCCTTTTGAAAGCGTAACTCCGACGGCGACTGCAGGTGTCGTATGTCCATGGAGCGCACGTGATCCCGAATCGCCAGCGCCAGTTGGGTCATCTCGTGTTCCTGCCACAGAGTCGCCGGACAGGCTTCCACCAGTTCCACGTACTTGATGCTCAGTCCCTTGCCGCGCCAGTCGTACTCGCCCAGTCCCCTCAACGCAAGGCACTTGTCGGTGCTCTTGGCGAGGACAACGCGCCGCCAAAAGCTTGTGTCCTCCACGAAGTAGCACTCGCGCAGCGGCACATCCACGTCGAGGGAATCGAAGTACATGCGCCTATTCAGCGGATCCTCGAGCACGTCAGCTGCAATGCGGCCGGTGCCGCTCTTTGCCAGCTGCCGAACGCAAAGATCCGCCAAGGTGGGCACACTACCAGGACCATTCAAGGCCTCTGCGAAGGTCTCACGCTTCCGTTCGCTGGCTAGATGACGGTTGGCATGCAATGGTGACTTGTACAGCTCGTAGACGGCGATAAAGCCTGGATCGTTTGGTACCCTCAAGGAAATGGTGTTCCATGGCGGCAGATACTCGTAGTCCTCATCCTCCATTCCGTGTTCTTGTGCTTAAGAGTAATGTGTGTGTGTGTGTATTTTGTTTGGTTTTTTTTTGTATTTTTTGTTTTATGTTTTTGTTTTGTTTTGTTTTTGTGAAAGTGTCATTTTATAATAAAAAAAAAGGATTCCTAAACAATGATGTTTCAGATAATTATTATTATTTTGTGTTGTAAAGCTACACAACCTCTCAAAATATACATTTAAATAAGGACAAAAACATCCTTCGAACAAGTTCTCATAAAACTAAAGACTGACTTTATAAACCCCTAATTTTAGCAGCTCTGCAAGGACACTAGACAAGGTAAAGCTTTAAGCAACTGGGCTCAGCTCATCGCAGACAGTCCGAGACAATTACAATTACGTTTACAAAACTTGCAGCTAACTTAAGTTCCAGGACTGCACAGGATGAGCCTGACACCCCCCCGGTATACCCAAGGCGGTTCATTGGACATAATTCCCCACAAAAAACACAAAAGACAACATTTAGGCACAAAACTACACAAGTAGGTCAAGTGGTCAACGAACTTATATCACAGGCGGGTCCTCCATAGCCATGGTCGCACTTGCACTTCTCCGGGGCATAGCATCTGCCATGCTGGCACGGCTCCGAGCAATGGGGAACGCACTCTCCGGCGCTGGCAATGTAGCCATCTGAAAATTAATGTGAGAATGAGTTAAGAACTGTGAAAAAAGTTCCTTTAAGAGGTGGCTCCTCCACTCACCACAACAATCGCGCACAACGCGGTTCTTCATGATGGTCTGCGTCTTGTTCACAACTCGATGTTTGATGCGATATGTTGAGCAACGCGGTGGAATGGTCATGCACCAGGTGGAGCCGCGCTCCTGATATGATTGCAGTTCCGTGTAGACTACTTCCACGGGATACCTGGAGTTTAGAGGGTGTTATAATATATTAAATGGAAATCTACATTTTCGATTAAAACACTTGAACATACGTTTCCCGCCTTTTACAGATATTCGGTCCATCCAGATCCTTGAGATCCGCCTGAGCCAGGGCCAGCTGGGCCAAGCAGGCGATGAGGATCAGCCGAAACATGATGGCAGTGATGGCAGTGATAGCCGTGTGTTCTCTCTAACTGATGCAGCTGCTCTGGCTCCGGATCACATTGGACTGACAGAGGCGAAAGTCATCAGCCTTGGGTCCGCGGTGACTCAAGCTGTGATTAAAAGAACAAAGGGAGAAAAGCTTTGTGTTAGTCAGGTTCATTTTGGGCTGTAAAATAACTTTTAAAATTAAGAAAGAGTAAAATTTGAATAAGAAATCCATACAAAAGAATTTCCAAAACCGATCCAAGTTAGCACTGATCTTCCGTTCGCTCTGAGACGTCAGTTCCCGCGTACAAATCAGTTCTAGTCTGAACGTTGATTATTTCGAAACACGTCCAGAAATCCAGAGCAGCGCTAAAAGATTTCTGGGAATCGATATTCCGCAAGATAAGCCCCCATATCGAAAGCCACAACCCAAGAGTCCCAAGATGCACAGACAGCGTTCGCCCTTCACCGGCGGACCGGGAGGATTCGGAGCCACTCAGTTCAACTTCAATGCTCCACAGTTTGGCGAGGGAGCTGGCCAGCAGGGATTCCCCCACTCCGCCGATGGCCTTAATGGGATGCCCTTCATGGGCAGCCAGCCGACTATCAAGCCCATGATGCGTTCCATTAGTCGCCAGCGCCAGTTGGCCGAAGACGGCAATGGTCTCGACTCCTTGCCGCCGCTGCCCATCATGGCCCAGCGTCTCCTCAGCAACGGCGGTGTAATGGGACGTGGTCAGGGCGGCAAATCGCCCTTTGTCCCCTCAGCGTTTGCCCCCTACGAGGGTGAGAAATCCCTGCTGATGGATTCACCCAAGTTGGGCAGCATGTCCAGGCCGGACCAGAGTCTGGAGTCCAAGAATTTGCTGCAGTCGCTGCGATCAGATGGACAAATAGCCGAAAAGGACACCGATTCCGAGACGGATCTGTGCATGCAGGTGCATGGCAAGGACCTGGTGACCGAATCTCGCTGGCGTCGCATCCTTGACTGCGTCCTGGAAACTGTACCGGAGCAGCGGCGTCGACGTTGGGGGGCCGCGCTCCGCCGCTACAGCCAGAGCGCCATTGCCAGGCACATGATGGTGGTGCTGCAGTTGCTCCTCGTGCTGGCGCAGGGAGTTATGGTCCTGGGCCGATATATGGGCAGAGCCATGGGACGCTGTCGCTTTGGCATTTGGCGCACCAAATTCCAGCTGCGCAGCACAATGCGCCAGATGCTGTGGCGCATGGCCAATGCCAAGGCCAACGACACCGTGGTCTTCCTCATCGTGGTGCTGACCACGCCCTGGCTCTTTCTCGTCAGCCTGGTCGGCTTTGGCTTCTCCCTGGCGCTCACCTTGAAGACGGCCATCGCAGAGGGTGTGCATCAGATGCGGATGCGTCTGGCCTAGATCGGATCGGATCAGATCGGAGCACACTGGGAGCACGAGGTGGAGGTGGTACCAGGTACCAGGAGGAAGGACCTCGCATAATGGACCCAAATCACACAAGCTTGAACGAGCATAAACGGCTTTCCTGGAGAGAGAGACTGACCACCAGAACACTATATAAAGATATATATTTTGTGTTGCAGCAACGGACACAACAGAGGAAACAGAGAGGACACTTCATTTTACATTGCAGACGTGAAATGTACCAAGGAAGACTCTCATCTTCAAGACAGACTCCTGTTCAATCTAAAGGAATATGCTGAATAAATTTCCAGTTTTTATCTAGCAGAAAAGAAAAACCACATTTAAATTCGATTGAAAATGAAGGCCATAAATGATAGTAGAACATAGATAAGATTTATTATATATTTTCGCTATACTAATTGGAATTCTATAAAGCGAATCAAAGAAGTTTCTACTGACAGCAGGCGAAAGCCTCTAAAAAGTTTGAATATTAACAAATAAAGAGTTTGGCCATAAAATTTAAATAAATTTATTTATTTACAAAAACCTTAAGGCAGAGGAATTTTTTGTGTTGAGTATCCTTCAATTATATCTTATTCTTAAGGCAGAATGTGTAATCTTTTGTGTTGAATATCTGTTTTTGCACACGATCAAATTTAGCTTAAAAAAACATTGATTTGTTTATTATCCATTTGGCCACTGGCTCATCATCAGTCAGCAACTGCAATTATTATTATTTTGCTGTATATATTTGTTTTTCTCTGCAATTTGTTGTGCATGATAAATAAGCAGCATAAAAACAAAAACATTTCCGCTGGGGTCCATCATCATCATCATCACACCAGCCAGAGATTGTGGGCCTTTGTTCTCATTTCACTTTCAATTGCATCCCGCCGCCAGCCAAGAGCCCCTATTTTGCCAGCAATTATATATTATATATCCACATGATTCACTGGCTAATCGTTACCGCCGCATATGGATTCCATTCGGTGGCCAAACAGAGTTTTCCCAAAGGAATCTTCTCTCCAGTGTCGATTCAGTGCCCTAGGGCATAGTGCAAATGTACCTCGTATTTCCATCAAAGTGCCAAAGTAATGCGATATTGCAAATAATTGGGGTCAAGTCTACGTGGGAAATGGGCCAAGAATTGCTGGATAGCAAACGGTGGCTACAATTACCTATAACCTCATTAGTAAAGGAAGATTGCATAAACATTCGACAGGGAAATGTGAGCTTAAAAGTTAAACTATTGATTCCATAACAGGGGGGCGACTTTTCAGGAAATAAAGATCCCCCTTTAATAGTAAACATTAGGTCCACTTGGCTGTAACAGTGCCATAGACAAAAGAAAGCTGTTTCCTTCACCATTGGTCATTAGGAACTGACGTGAAGCATGGCCCAGAAATGTGTGTGTTCAGTTGGAAAATACCAGCAATTAGGGCTGGAATTGTCGTGATCCACAATCGCTATTTATACGGCAAAGCTAATTACTGGTTCACTTTTAATGGCTTATCCAGCGTGAAATCTGATTCACTCAATAGCAGTATGGCATGTGTCCCACCTCCAACTCCTCCCACTCTGCTTTAGCTCTAAAATGTGGTCATTGTCTAGGTTGCCATTAGCCAGAAATCGCGTGATGAGCGGCGGGTCAGTAAAAGTAATAAAATGTTACCAAAATAAGGATAGCCTTGGGGAGGAAGTACCATTAAAAATTTGAACATTGAAATCCTTTTTATTTATTTTGCCAAGCCAGTGTGTGGGGTTAATTGAATTTATAATCCTAATTTGACAAGATTTTTAAGCAATAAACCACGACTTAATTATGATTATCTGAAAATGTTTGTACTATTCCGTACTGTATCACAGATAACGTATCTAGAAGATACACCTAAAAATAAATGAAAATTCTATTGAACGCTTGAGAAAATATTTGTAAAAATGTACTGGAAAAAATATAAACTAGGCGATAACTAACGACAACCTCTTGACTTGGCTCAAAGATTACGGAAGATAAGGGCGCAGCAGCGATAAGAATATGCCGACTACTTATCACCCTTCACCACGCCTGACCCATCCACCTCCGATTGGGTTCACTGATATTTGCTCAGTTGTTGTAGGTGAGTAATTCTTGAAATTCACCCTGTAAACAAACGATTCGGTTGTACCGGCTTGTGCGTAATACGGTCAGGGACATTGGACTAATAGAATAATACCAAAAATAAATTAAATCTACAACGAAAAACAAAATAGATTTAATTTGAGTTGGTTTTGGGTTTAGAGAGGAAGAATGAGATAGTTTTGAGGGGGAGACTTATTTACTTTAATGATTTAATCTTCTGGAAGTTGTTTTTGAATTATAATTTTATATAATCTGACTTCTAATCTTTTAAATACTTTTGCTTCTAAAATGTATACATTTTATTTTAAATAATAAAATATATAAAACAACAACCAAGTAAACCAACCAGATGCTATGAACTCTGTAGACCCTAATTCGCACATTATATTAACACATTGCCATTTATTTTCATTTTGCCACTTAAGGGGGCATGTGCAACTCTTAATTTTCCTTCCGCATAAATTGTATTAAAATGCGAAAAGCGCTCACATTATGTGCATTTCCACGATAAAACGAGTTTGTGTTCGCAATTTACTCGTTTGTTTACATTGCTTATTGCTGATTTAATGAACTAAATAGAAATGTCGTGGATGAGTCACGTTAGGCGATGCTAGACCATAAACTATACACTATATTTGTGAGTCGAATAATGGGGGAGTGTGAGTGATTTGTTCAATGGAAAACGTGTCCGGCACAGTTAATAGTATATATCGTGTATCCAATCCGTTGTTCACCCATTCATGATCAGCATCTGTGTTTTGGCTGATTCATAGCGATTTCATTCACAAATGTTTGGATAAGGTTTGTCTGAGATGTACGATGTTGTAACTCCTGAAATCGGAGGCATATGCCCTTTCCCAATATAACTTTGATTGGGGCACTCCTTATACATATACCTTTATGTTTGTTTACATCCAATCACCAAGGAATACATATCTTTATCTTATCGGTGGACAGCTACATTACAGAAACAACAGTTCCTGAGGGAATAATAAAATATATAAAATATATATAGTACGATTTCCGCCTGATGGCCATTAAGTGTTAACACCTGAAACAAGTTGCACTTAATTTCCGTTGACTTGTGCCTTTTAAGTGCTTGTACTATATATTTTTTATGACTAATCCCATGAAATACACTCAAGTTCTGGCAAAGGAAAATCCAGGAAATTACTTTCAAGTGGATGGAATACACTTGTAGACAACAGAGAAAGCTCTGTTGGGCATTACAAATAGGAATCATTTATTTTTGGATGATTATCTTTGAAATTACTTTCTGTTTTATAAAGTACAATAAGAAGACTTTTAAATATAGTTCTGGAAATTGCCTTTGCTAACATTATTTTCATAAGTACATACCATAATACTTGATATCAGCTTATAATATAAAGCTTATAATATATAAAAAGTAGGTATAGGAAAGAAAAAGTGTAAGATCTAGCGCCCTGCTATATATCTTGCGAGAAAGGAAGAACGGGAAACCAAGATATATAGTTACATATATATTCCCCTATACTGCGCACTTGATTAAAAATAAACAAAGACTCTGGTGGAGCAACGGAACCATATACTTCTTACACACATATGTACATATGTAAGTGGAGGCCCCTCCACTTGAGCCAGACTTTGGATAGCGAAATCAAATGGCGAATAAACAAAAGATCTCTAATAACCGAAACGCAAATGTTTCACATCCAGTTGGCAATTTAACGCCCGAGCGTGCTGATAAAATACATTTGAAATAAACAAAATGCAAAAATAATAAATAAACTATTGAAAACAAATGTGATTGGTATGAAAAGCAAATGTTCTGGCCGCGAAACGTGAGACGAGTCCCGGTTATAATCGAAATAATTTCGCTTCGTATAGTTTAAGGAATTCTCTGGTGCCTCAGTTTTCCAGGGGTTTTACGACTTTGACTTTGACTTGGGTCCAATGCCTTGGATTACGGCGAGTCAATTAAATCTGTCGTTGAACAGCTTAATGGACGCATAAAGCGCACAAAACTTTTAGAATTATTAAAATGATTATATGTACTTCCACTTTGAATCCAAGTAAGCTAACGTGACAAATAAGTACATATATATTATATGCGAATAAATTGGGAGCCACGTCACCCCTAGTGACAGTAATTTCAGCTGTTTAGGCGTTTTTTTGTATTCATTTCACAGGTGTATCCAACACCCACATACATACACACACGCTTGTGTATTGGCCAATTAGCAGGTGAAGCTCCGATTTCTAACCCGAATTTGGATGAAGCCAAAGAAGCTTCCTAGAGAAATTCAGCGAACACAAAGTCTGTCTTTTCAGCTGAAAGAGAACCTGAATATATGTAGGATTGTCTGGGCAATGGAACCCACAACCCACACCTTATAAGGCAGACTGACAGACAGCCAAGAATGTTTGCATAATCACAGCAACTGACACTGCACTTGCAACAATACGGGGAAAGCACGGGGACAGGCAACGTTGGATAATGCAACCCCGGAGAAAATACAAAAAAAAAATATTCAAACTGATGGGCAGGGCATCATAATGAAAGCAGACAAGGGAAAAGAGTAAAAATAATGGCTGATGGTTTTTCCTTTGCCGCCGCCTCTCACGTAATGGAAATTTAGTCTAGGAAACTCTGCTGCACTCATCCAAGGTCTTCACACTCGTACTCCTCTTTGAGAGCCACACCCTCGACCTCAACTCCGCCGAGAATTATCAATAAAGCTGAGTAATTATGGTGACAACAGAGCGAGGCTCCATAAAAGGAATCCGAACAGACTTGAGTACACATGTAGAGACGGGAATGAGAAGCGCACCTCTTAATGCCGATTCAGCGTTTAATTTCTAGCAATGCCTCGTCTGTGCATTGCACTTTCGTGCTTGAGTCCTAATCCGGCGTCGTCAGCCGTTGTTCATCGGATCACGTACTATAATAATGATCAAAAGTCCCATTGTCAATGTCGGAATTATCAAGCTTAATGTGGCAAGATTTAAAGCGGGTTATCGAATATATATGTAAACATGATTTATGCAGAATATTTTAAATATTAACCAGAACAAAGATATGTTTCTAATTCGCAGAAGTTTTTAATCTAAGTTACTTTCTGTGGGAATCCCCGTTTTTTAAAGTAAAGGAGCTGAAGGAGAGTAAAAAACTGATACCACAATCAGCAGACATAAGCAAACATTTGTATTAATAAATAAATATATTTACACAAAGAGTATTCAACGACTGTGGAATTAGGGACTATAGTGAGCAATACTGTGACAAATGAATACTGCAAAATCTCAGGCTCTACGCGGGGGACTAGCAATTCTCTAAGGGGAAGCAAGAAATATGAACGTTTGTTTAGCAAATGAATTAATACAGTGGTACTGAAATAACTCGAACTATCATAAACCATATAACAAGTTTCTATCATAAATAATGAACTGAAATTTGTACTATTGAATGAATGTAGAAAAACCTTTGGAAAATCCCTGCTTAGCATATTTAACGCAGAAACATATTTTGAAGGTAAAACTCCAGAGATTTATGTGGTTTCCCCACAGAGCTTGTTTCCTGGCTGGAAAACATCGGCACACAGAGCTAGGTAGCTAAATGTTACCTGATTTGGGGTATAAGAAGTTGAAAATAAATTACTTAAAATTTTGTGACACAAATGGAATTTTTTTTGTTACATT